>CANXYC011031918.1:0-55295 GCA_948193065.1 Aleurites moluccanus | reverse complement strand
TATATATATATATATATATATATATATAATTTAGAAGATAAATTTAAATTTTAGAGATAGATTTTCTATATATATGTAAATTATTATAAATGTTTTAAAGAAAAGTAATAAATGATGTTTTACCAATGTTAATAAATTTTTTTTATTATATAATTGACTATTAATAAACTAAATTTAATTAAAATAAATATGTATGAAGTATGATTTAAAGAAATTAAATGATTTTAATAGTCTATATATTAAAATAATTTTTACTAGTAAATAGAGTTTATTAAATATATATATATAAATTTATTAAAAAAATTAGAAATTAGATCTCAAAAGAAAATTTATAACTATATATATAAATTCTTCTTTAAAAACTCTTAAATTATCAATTATCTTTCCAAATAAAATTACCTTTTAAATAAATTACTTTTAAATGATAATTTAAACATATTAATAAAATATTTTTATATGATTGAGTTGGTAATTTGATATAATTGCGGTTATGTTGAGTTGAAAATCTAGGAGAGGTAATTGAATTAATGTTAATTATTGTGGGCTTACTATTGTGCAATGTTTATTCTTTTATTTCAGTGGGTAAATGTCCTAGTTAAAGGGGAGAATTTATCAAAATTCCAGCAAACTCTTTAGAAATCGTTCTTGTGTAATTCTAAAATCATAGTTGAGTTGTCCTTGTTTTAATATTTCTTGTATGTTATTCGATACTTGTATTATCATGTGTCTTTCAAATTGTCTAACATCATGCATTTTGAGAAGAGCTAGATGGTTTTTTGTACGTCAAGTTTGTGAGTTATATATTTTAGTTTAACTCTGCATCTAATCATGACATGTAAATATCAAATGTGTCACGTCCTGAATTCGAGAGCACATGATCGAAACTTAGGAACGAAAAAATATAAAACTTCCAAAATTCGTAATACGTCTAACTACTAACTAAATGATAAAACTGTAGTATGACAGTTGTAACTATCACCAATATGGGGCTATGGTGCAAACATCAAATTATTTCCACTCAGGCTATCATCATTCCATCATGTCACCCATACTTAATTATCAAATTGTTATCATTATTAAGAAAGTTCTCACTTAATAGGTTATCAATGCAACAAGTAAACTCAACTATCCTCTTACTAAAATATCTCAACTTTTAAGAAATAAATAGAGATAACTAGTTTAACAGAAAACATTCATGTGGAGCTCTAACTTAATTACAACAAATAAGAAATTAATACTTAATTAAATTAGGCAAAATATTTATACTGTTAGGTAATATAAGACAAGGGCACGTATCTCGACATCATAGGGATACTAACTTATATATAACTTGGTGCAACCTAGTCATTCTACTATGAAAAATGCTCACGAAATATGTCAAACAAACAAGTAATCACATAATCAAATAAGAATGAGAATTAGTTCATAGAAATCATATTAAACCTTAATTTGGGGAGTCGATTTCCCATACCTGGTTCTCTAATTCCAAATATTATCTCTTAGATCCAATCCATAGTGTTTCGCCATCACGGTAAAAGCCAAGCAACGCCGAGCGATGAGCAAGCCTTCGTCATCACGACAGTCATAACTCATCATGTCATACTCATCAATCCATAATCATCATATTATAATCATACTCATATCCTAAGTGGTACTGTGTCATCCCATTATCATTTAGCAATCACAAATAATATGCAACATGAATTATAATGAAACAAACACATGTCAGAATGCTAAGTAATGTATATGACATATGAAAAGCTTAAAAATATATTAGAAAGTATCATCCACGATGCAACAACAATCTAACTAGCACATTCACTAGAGCCATCTAAAATTTTAACAGCTCAAAAAAAGTATAGGTCACCAAAATGACTCTAATTATTCTACCGAAATTTTGGCAAAATCTTTCATAAATCTAGGACATTCCTCAAGTTGAAACAGAATGAACAACACTTCTAAATAATCCACAACAATCAATATTAACTCTATGACTTCTTATGGGTGTCCAACATCAACAATGAATACTTCTCAATAAGGGACTTGAATATCTCAATTATCTGATCTAATTCAATAATTATAAATAATTTAATAAATTTTTTATCCTAAACATTGGACCACACTCGAATGTTGCCTACGTATTCTCTTAAATGATCTTTCATTTTAAATATTTAATAAAAAAGAGAATCATATTCATATAACTTTCAATCAATCACCACAACTATTAAATGACCACTCTGAACCTCTATAATCAATACTCAATTCAATAATCATAGCACACTCTTGCTTTCAAACGTTTTTCAATTTATTTATATATATAATAAACTCTTATCTCAAAATTTAACTGAATTTATTCAAAATTTCATAAACTACGAATATATTCATAAATAAAAATGAATTTTACATTAACGTATACCCAACTTAATCCACGATAAATATATAAAAAGAAACAATTTGCATAATCAATTCAACTTCCATTTGCATAGAAGTATTTCACCATTTATAAAATTCTAAAATTATTCCATTCAATAAATTTTTATTAAAATTCATACAATTTATTCATTCATCAATTAATAAAATCCCTTTTTTAAGATTAAATACATTTATTTCTATATAATTCAATTTATTTAACTTAAAACAATATAATAAAATATATGAATAGCAAGCCAATTATTTTTAGTCTCATTATTATAAAATCAACTTATTTTAAACAATTTTATAAAAGTTCTTAACAATAGCAATTTCACTATTTTCAATATAATTATACACTTAATTACTAAAATTATATATAAAAATATTCATTAACCATGAAATATACATACAATTTAATTCAAATAATTTAATTATATATATATATATATATACGAAAGCCATTCCTTCAATTTTAATAAATTAACTCATAATCCTAAAATTATCTAGTACTGATAACAAATATTCACAATTATGATAAATACACACATAACATATTACAACACAATTTAATCCGAATTTCACGTTAACATTAAATTGAAACAATGGATTTAGGGCTTACTCTTGCGAATTTTCTTCGAAATAGGGTTGAAAAATGCATTAGAGTGCCAGAATAGAGCTACTGGAACTCGATCACCGGAGTCACGCACCACCATGCCCGATAGTTATCAGTGTCAAGTTTTTACATCACCGTATTTGTCTTGCCTCCAAGAGCATGAGTATGTTGTCTACTCGCTGGCATTCGCCAGAATCAAAGTCAGAAAGTTTCGGTCACCATGATTTCCAATCTCCCATTTCAGTGAATTTTAAAAGGCAAAAATGGTACCAATAAAAAGAACTCATCGAAAAGAGATGAATGGTACCCATCTTGTCAAGAACCATCACCAAAATTGATCGAAAAACTTCATCATAATTAAATAATTTAATAAAATAAATGAATTAATAAATACTAATTTATAATTTAATAATTTTTTAATTTTTTAATGCCGGTTACATACCAAAACATGACATTATTAACTATATTTTAAAAGTGCATACTCGCATTTAATTTATAAATTTAAAAATTATATCATAAATATTAAAGATTATATAACTAATTAACTAGTGGCATAACCTAAATAATAACTAGTAAGTATAAATGAGTAATGACTACGTACTAACTATTAATTCAATAAATGTTAACATTAAGTTCTCATTTTTCAATGTAGAAAATAAATCTAAGTGTTAAATTATTATTAACGATTCAGTAATGAATAGAACTTCCATGAAATTATATAAAAAAAATTATATATAACATAATAAATTTATTATTTATATATATATATATATTATTAATTATTAATTTATAACAATTTTTAAAAAATATGAATAAAAAAAAAAAATGAAGGACCAACATCTGTATTGTACACTTAACCATTTAAGCATTAAACTAATAAGAGCACAAGGTTAATAAGTCGAGTATTAATTTATATTTTTAAAACCTGAACAAATTAAATGAAACCCTAAAATCCTTCCCCTTGTTCTCAGTCTGTTTATCATTTAGTTCTTCTTCTTTCCTTATCTGTTCGTTAGATCTGCTCCATAAAAATTATCACTCACCATTACCCATTACCGATTAGAATTATATTTTATTTCAAAGCTATTTTAGATGTTTTATTTTTATTAAGCATATGATTACTAATCTCATACCCTTTATTTTAGATGTTTTAGTTTTATTAAGTATATGATTATATTTAAGTTTAATAATTTAAGTTATATTATAAATTTAAATAATCTAAATTATAGTTTAATCATACTGTTACTTTCTATTTTAGTCATTTAAGATCAATATAATAATCGATTTTTGCATGGATTGCTATTTCATATATTAAAATCCTTATTAATATTGACACTCGAAAGCCAAACCTTAAAAAAAGGTTAAAAAAAATGAATAAAACAATAAGAAAATAATGAGCCCAACAACAAAATGATTCATAAACACCAAAAAAAAATTATATGAATAAAATAATGGAGATCTTACGTGCAAAACTAAAACAAGGTTTGGGTTTGGAATACTTTCCCGAGGCGGATACAAGACTTTTAGAAAAGGAGATATTCTCACTTATTTAAGAAATGATATAAAAATTTTAAAAAATTATGAATTAAAGATTAAAATTTTAATTTTTTAAAATAAAATTATAATTAATTTTAAGAATTAAATAATAATTTTATTTTAAAAATTTAAAAATTAAAGGGTCAAAAATAAAAAAATATATTATTAAATAATATTTTATTATAAATTAAAAAATAATTTTTTAAAATAAAAAATAATTTTATTAATTTTATAAATTATAAGAATTAAATAATAATTTTATATTAAAAATTTTAAAATTAAAAAAGGCATGTATCCCATGTCATGCTGTGGATCCGCCTCTGCTTTCCCAAACCCTATAAAAACTTCTCTTTACCCCTTTTGTTGGCTCATAGTCAGAATTTTGGCAGGCCATATTTTAAAATGAGGGGTTATTGTGAAAAAAATAAAAAAATAAAAAAATATAGTAGATTTTACTGTATTGGCTTTTTAAAATTTAAAATTTTTTTGTAAAAATTTTTAAAAATTATAATATTATAATATTTACTGTAACGAATCTAATAATATATTTTTTATATGAAATAAAAATTAAATGGATTTAAAAATATATGTTAGAAATGTATTAAATCTAAATCATTAGATTTTAATGGTTTAAATTTAATATATTTATATTGTATTTTTTGAATTTATTTAATTTTTTTTATAAAAAAATATATTATTAGATTCGTTATAGTAAATATTATAATATTATAATTTTTAAAAATTTTTATAAAATTTTTTTGGACTCTAAAATATAAATACAGCAGAAAAAATTGATAAAAGAAATAAATAAAAATTGAGCCCAACAACAAAATTACTCAAATAAAAAATAGTTTACATCAATAAACAACTTGTATCATATTTAGTCATATATAGTTACATGCATGGCATGATGCGAATGGCTAAAATTGATTTACTTGATTGTTGATCATAACTTACCCATTTAATTTGAGACAGAAACTATCTTTTTTACTTTAAAAAAAAATAAAAATAATAAATTAGTTTGAAATTATTAATCAAGAAAATAAATAAAAATAATAAAAATTTGATGGCTTAGATTTTCTTCTTTTTTTTTTTTTATAAAATCTCTGACAAAAATTTTAAAAAAAAGCAACACAACCTTAATCTTAAAATTAATTGAGATCCGCTATAAAAAAAAATTGATTAAATTGGATTAGTAATATTTATTTTTATTAATTTAATATTAATTTTTTTACTAAATCAAAGCAAATTTATATTGTATTTGGATGCATGTATTTAAATTTAAAATTTTGATTTCAAATTTCATATTTCAAATATATAATTTAAAATTTATAAATTTATAAATACTTTATTTGGAGAGGGTAAAAAATTTAAAATTTTAGATTTTAAATTAAAAAAAAAAATAGAGATTTTAAGTTAAAGATAAAGATAATAAATTTTAAATAATTAGGTAAAAAAAATATTTGAAATATTAAATTTTTGAAAAGTTATATTTTACTAGCGATTTGAATTTAAATTTACTTAATTTTAATAATTTAAATAAAAGATTTGACTCAAATTTAAATCTATAGTGCAAATCATTATCATTACAATTAGTGTATTTTACTTAAATTCCAATAATTTAATTTTTTTATTCTAATGTTTAGAGTATTTGACATTTTGAGAGAGTCCACATAAATTGGGAACTAATTGAACAAATTAAAATATAAAAAAAATAGTATAAATAAAAAATAAAAAATAATGAAAAAATAAAAAACCAATTGAAAACAAAGATAAAATAAAAAAATAAATTAACTAATAAAAGAAAATTTATTCTGTTTTACTCTAACTTAAATACTTCCTCTGAATATATAAACACATTAACTTAGAGTTTATTTTAGATGTTTTATTTTTGTTAAGTATGTGATTATTGTTTCAAGAAAAACAAAGTTATTCTTTTTGTTAGTCTGAACCCTTGGGCTTGAGCGGAGGCTCTGATCAGGCCGGGCTTAGTAGAAAATGTCTTGCACGATTCCCTATATACTGCAAATGCAATTGATCCGAGTTGGTTGAGCTGAACCCCTAGGCCTTTATTGGCAACAGTGAGATACAGCAACACTGGCTTCTGCTCATATAGCAGAGAAAGCAGGGGCTGACCTCTCTTCCCCGCTGCCAACCGAAGCTTTCTAGCTAAGAAAAGGTAAGCCATCTCTCTCGCTACTTGCTTCTCTCTTTGCCTGTACACCCGTTTATCATAGTTTTCTATTCTTGAGGAGGAGGAAGAAGATCAGATACCCATTTGCATTTGACAGAATCTGCAATTTTAAAATTTTGAGCTTTCATTTATGAAAATAAGGAAAAAAATCTGGTTGAGACATTTTATCGAACAAGTGGCAAGCCTTTAACAGCAATGTATTGAAAATTCATACACACTTAAAGACCCAATAATTTGTGATTCTTAACTGATATAGTATCATCAAATAAGCTAAAGGAGGTAATTTTTTAATTGTTGCTGGCAACTGATGAGAGTGAATGCTAGAACAAATGGATGAATTACTGAAGAACCACTTGTTTGCAACCCATGCGATTGCTGCTGGAGGGTCAGTTACATTAGGCACTGCTTTTACTTACCCCCTTGATGCTATGAAAGTCCTTATCCAGGTTTGTGCATTTTGTTTCTACAGATTTTTCATTTGTTGTTGCTTGATGATTTTGATTTTGGAAAAAACTAAATTCATTTTACCTGTTTTTGCCTTTGAGTTGAATAACAGGTTGGTTCGAGTTCCGATAAACGATTAAGTTTGAATCAGGTTTTAAATAGAGTTCGTTCTTTATCTGGGAATTCAGGTCTATATTGCTTCTTATACTGTGTCGAGTTTTTTTTTTTGGACTTTACATTACTTTGGTCAAGGAATTTTTTTTTTTTTTTTTTATTGTCAACTTCCCCCCTTTTCTTTGTTCTTTGTATCAGTTTGTCTTTTACAATGGTGAATAAATGTTTGATCTTTCTTACTACACTGAAGCTTAGAGTCTTCATGCATAGTTTTTTGAAGAGTGAGAAATTCTAACAGGCATCACACAGATGTATGTAAAGAATGAATTATTAGTCTTCTTGTTGTTCAATGAAAAATACATGACATGGGTTCAAGCTTGACTTAATGCAATGTAATGCTTACATGGAGAGAGGGGTTAATGATTTATGTAGAGACCTATTTGAATCACCTGATTGCATAAAGGAAATGATTAGTGTTTAGATTAATAACTTAGCTTTACAGTGATTATGTTTATTATGGATGGCAATGGTGTGTACTGCGGTCATGGTCATTGCTTAGACTGGGAATAATGTATAGTGAAAATATATTTGGTATGATGGAAAGGTCAAAAAGTGAATGTGACAACTATGATGGAGAAAGAATGGTTACTTTTTTATAGATTAAACTATATTTTAAAGGGTTGGATATTGTTCTTGTATTTCAGTTAATGAGGCTTTCTACATTTTATAGAACATAAATCTGAAAAGAAAAACCCAATGTTAAACTCAAAGTTGTTAAAGAAAATCTCTAAGTTCAAATTTTGGTCTTAAAGGATTCACTCTGCTTGAAAATTTCTGAATTGCTTCAGTTGAGCAATCAAGGTGTTTATGTCTCGTTGACTTCTCCATTAACCTTATATTTCTTAGAAGTGTCATTTCATAAATACTTGTTTTCTACTAAAAATATCCTATTCGTAAATGCATATTTTCTATTATTGGCATCTTAACTTACATGTGCTCATGCTTGAATATTATAGGCTTGTATAGTGGCTTTGGTTGGTTGACCTCAGGGAGAATTCTTGGTATGGGAGCTCGCTTTGGAATCTATGAAATTTTGACAGCTTTTTATAAAGGTAATCTCTTCAATATACTTTCTTTTTTTCTTTTTCATATAAGTTTTTATGAGTCGGCATATTGAGAGCACTAGTATGTGGTGAGAGGCAATCTTGAAAGGTGCAAGTAGATGAATATGATCAATGAGCTCAACTTTTGCTACATACAAAAGGAAAAGAACTTAAGAGTGCAAGGTTTTGCTGCTGCTTTTGCAACTTTATCTATGTTTAGTTAACAAAAAGCTCATTACTTCACGAAATAAAAAATGATCAGAGAAATGAGTTTGTTTTATATTTTTTAATTTTCTTTATGCAAGATGGTGGTGGATAGAGGTAGTGGAGATATGAGATGTGGTGTGGTGTGGTGTGTCTAGCAAGAGCTGTTATGGGGTGAAGGTTATTATTGTTGAAAAAATATTCCACATCGAATACTAACAAAATATATAAAGGACTTATAAGTGAGTGAGTATTGGATCTAGCACAAGTCAATTGATTTTTTACAAGTGGATTCTGACACTTGCCTAATTATAAGTCTACGTGTGTACGAGCCCATGAATTTTAATATGGTATGCGATTTTTATACCTAAACGGGTTAGATTATGGGACTCATATTGAAGCCTCCCTGTCGTTGGACTGATGAAGATGTCAGTCCATACTGAAACTGAAAAAGAGATATCAGCCGGTCCATTTGTGAGCTAGTGTTAACTTGCCTATTGATGCTGGGCCACAGGCCAAGTTGGTTGCACTTGAGGGGGTGTGTTGAAAAATGTATCACACATCGAATACTGACAAAATATATAAAGGACTTATAAGTGGGTGGGTGTTAGATCTAGCACAAGCCAATTGGTTTTGTGCAAGTGGGTTCCAACACTTGTCTATTTATTAGCCCATGTGTATACGGGCTCACGGACTTTATAATTATAATTACGAAAGAGGTTTTGGAGAAATAACTTCCTGTAGAGAATGGTAGAAATAACTTCCTGTGGAACACCATATGCAAGACTCCTCAAGTGTACATTTTTTGCCTAAGAGCTACTTGGTACAAAATGTTGAAAATATACATAATCTGGAAGAATATCTTGTGTGAATAAATGCTATACTTTGTGAAAGAAAACAAAAATATTGAACTCTATTGTAGCATTAACACAAGTAATGAAGTTATGAAAAATGCCTACTTGGTGTTATTTTGCTAGTTTGAATGAAGTGATGGTCTCAGGGGGTATATATTTTACCCTCCTGCACCGAAAAAAAAAATCCTAAAAAACATGTATTTTATATATATATATATAACTTATTTTACTATTTTTAGGTAATTTAGGGGAAGAGTAATAGAATGAAGCTATCTGGAATATATGCTTGCCTTAAGAGTCCCTAGGTTTAGGTATGATTGCAAAACAAAAATAAAGTGCAAAACAAAGTATGAAGACTTCAAAGAGCGAACAAGGATAATGGAAAAAAATTATGAGAGAATATTGCCTGTATGTGGTCTAAAAATGCTGATTAAAATGACTGGAATTTTTGTGGGCCACTAGATACAGAGATGGCTGAGTGGACTAAAGCATCGGATTGCTAATCCGTTGTATGAGTTATTTATACCGAGGGTTTCCAATCCCACATACCCTAGTATCTCCCTTACTCTGTTAGTTTATATTATTCACTTAAGTTACTCAATATTTTATTATGAGTTGTTTAAATGAACGTTGGCTGGACACTTGATCAATAACTTTCAACTTGTCATATGATGTTTCAATCACTTTTATCACAGATGGCCGAGAAGACAATTATGTGTATGTCTCTGAGGCGCTCATGGCAGGGATGGGAGCTGGTGCAATGGAGTCGATTGTGAGCTCTCCATTTGAACTTATTAAACTCCGTGCTCAGGTTACCTCTGCATCTCGCATCCCAAGGTCTACCTCTACCACAGAAAATAAAGCTGTTGCACCTCTGATTGCTAAATTGCTACGTGGATATACTCCAGAAAAGACGGCATTGAACAATTCTGTTGCCCTTTTGTCCACCCTATCTGCTAAACACCCAAATTTGGCTGGTGCCTTGCAAGAGTATCCATGGATGATGACTGGGTCAGGAAAGGCACCATCAGTCTGTGATGTTTGGAAGCCATCAAACATCATCTCTTTAGAAGGGTGGGGTGCATTATGGAGAGGACTCCGATCAGGAGTTGTTCGAGATTCTATTTATGGTGGGATATTCTTTTCAAGTTGGCAATTCTTGCACCGAGCAATGCTTAACTGGAAGGCAGTTGGGATGGACCCTATACCCAGGTTTGGAAAAGTGTGCCCAAGTTATTTGCTATTATGGGCTTCTCGTTATTTTTCATTAAGTTACATGTCTGTGATATCCTCTCTTTCTCTTTACAAATGAATTACTCCATCCCAGTGGTGGAGTTTGGTCTACATTTTTAGGGCCCAAATTCATACCTATGCATGTTTGTAATTATATATTGAGTTATCATTGTTAATATTATTCTAATATCAAATGAATTTCTTATAAAATTTTGTATTCAATAAAGTTAACTGAGTTCAAATAAAAGATGAGTAAATTAAATTTGCATATTGAGCAAATACAGAACATCTAAAGTTAGAATTTTTTTTAAATTAGAATTTTTTCTCTTATATTTTGGAAATTTATAAGTGAAAGTGAAGTAAAAACCAAATATGATTTAAATTAACCACAATTTATTAATAGCAACGTTATTATTTATTTTATCACATATACTTAAGATTTAAATGCATGCCTTGTCCTACTAACTCTATTCAAGGAAGCCCTGCTCCTTTGCTTTTCAATTTTTAACAAAATTAAACGAAAAATCATTTTGTGGTGCTAAGGAATGAATCTATGAGAAAAATTTTACAATTTAAATTTGAATATTTTTGGGGGCCACCCTAAAAAGGCTCTGCATGCTGGGCAAGAAACAAAAGTAGATTCGATATGTAAGTGGCTGATATTGCCAAACAGTATACAAATTTGATCTTTTGACATATATGCTGTTTCATCAAAGGATGCAAGGAAATTAAGGATCCAAAATGCTTGTGTGCAGCTTTCAAATTAATATTTTTCTTGTGGCATTGTGACTGATCAAAAGTCTATCTAGTGTCATCGTGATGCTATGTTGATTGAATGACTAATTCCACTTTCCTTTTTAACACAATTGTTTATTTATGGGTGAGATTCCTACAATCAAGCATTGGACAGGGGTGGATTGATAAAAATTCTCCATTTGAAGGTGTTGGTTGATTCCAATTCCCCTGGTTGATTATTTTCTTTCTTATTTTCTGTCACCATGTTCGTGGATCAGCCAGTTGAGATGATATAGATTTTATAAAAGAACCATTTAATAGGCAGTCATCTCTTTCAACCATCAAAATCATATCCATTATGTACACAGCACTAATTTAATTTTAGTTCACAAACAATTTGAAGAGCTTGCTTGTTGTGGACCTTTTGATAAAGTCACTTATACTGTTTGCTGCATAATTTATGACATGAGATCCGCATGAGATAAAAAGAAAAATGCATTTTGAACCATTCTTGCTTATGCATTCATGAGTCATCAGGACTTGTCTGTTCTGTTTGATAAGCAGGATTTATGCCTTTTGACTTTATGGCATATATTATATTTATTTTCCTCAAAGTTCTTAGCTTTTCAATCAGGTCTGATGAAGAAGTTGGACCACTCTCTCCTGTAGCTGTCAGTCTTGCAGCTGGATTTTCTGGTTCTGTTGCTGCTGCTGCATCCCATTGTTTTGACACAGCTAAAAGTCGATCACAGTGCACTGTGCTTCCCAAGGTATGATTCTTGCTATAATATGCCCATTTACTTAGTTATAGCTCCAAAAGGATACCTCCTTGCCATTATTTTCTTGTAATAAAAATGCATTTTGAGTTTACACAAATCATACACATGTTCTAGAGGTGCTTCAGGAAGCACCGAGTTTCCCAGGTTGCTGCTCTTAGTCCCTTGCTCTTTCTGTACCTTCCCACTCCAGCAGCTTGTGTCCTCACTTAACATGAGGGGAGAGATTTGCTGCAACACATTTATGAGTTGCAATCTCACATATGTAACATAGTCGCCAGGAGATGAAGTATATACATAGAAACATTCATAACAAAATATCATAAACTTTGTTGTTATGAGCGGGGACCAAGAGGGAGAGTCACATGCAATTGATGCTTTGTATGCCAAGAAATTATTTTCTTAGGATGTTCCCTTTATTTATTTTTTATTTTTTTTATTTTTTATTTTTTTCCTTTCACATGAATTGCAAAGCAGAGATGGTCAAGTTTACATACTAATGATATTAGTTAACGACTACATGCTTGTAAATTAACATGTGTGAGATAACGACTCCTTGCTCTTAAATGAATTATAATCTTCGTAACTATATATTATCTTTGTTGCTCTGGACTCTGAAATAGAGGCTACAAATGAAATTAAGCTAATATTGCGAGGAGGAACTTTGCTAAGATTTCGCATAGATTTTATTTCAATTATGACTTACGAGGATGTGTGATAACTTCATATACGTGTGTATGTAGGCATTATTCCCTGTTATATCTTTTATCAGAATATCAATGAAGTCAAATTCCTTTTATTCTTCTTACTCTTTTTGAGAGAGAGAGAGAGAAGTATGTAATCAGTTGCCATAAATGCAAATGCCATGATATTTTTCACTTTTTTAGCTACCTTTTTGTTATTTTGATGTGATGTTCTTCTGCAGTATATTACCATGGAGAGGAGACTGTTAAAATGGAGACGACCGGGGAATTGGTTTGAGAGAGTTACAGGGATCCACCCAGCAGACAGGAATCTATTGTTCCGTGGGATCTGGTTGCGAATGGCTCGTAGTGGTTTAGCATCATTTATGATTGTTGGAAGTTATTATTTGGCTGTTGATTTTCTTGTTCCTAATTAAACTGCGAAAGGAAAAAAAAAAGATGGAAAAAGAGAGCTGTGTGAGATTTACTTGGGATCTCTGTTCAGTGCATATTATTATGATATAGGAAATCAACTTGGAAGTCTGGTAAGAATGGTGCGTTGGACTTCTGGGAGGTGGCTGACCTCTAGGCTATTGTTTTTGCTATTATCTGATAACAGCAAATATGTTTTTCAATTGCAGAGTTGTGTGCAGATGTTTAGCTGTTAAATGGTTGTCATTATCTTGCCATTACAGTTTTGTCATTGTCTTCTCTATTTTTTTAAATCTCTATTTCTTGGTATATTTCTTTTCTGTGAAGTTTATTAGTGTAATTATTATTGTTATTATTTTATAAATTTATCTCTGATTGGAGTTTCATATCTCTTAAACATGGAGATAACTCAAGTTAAAGTGTAATTTTAATTGTTATATATATATATATATATATATATATATATATATATAAGCATATGCCCTTCTAGACATATCCAAAAATTGCTTGGTTGATTTTCGATTTACATTATTCATAGGGACTTGATTAAGACCTAAGTACTAATAAAACTAAAGAAAATTCTCATGAAGGTAAAATATAATAACAAGATCAACACAATTTGGCTGTTAGTTTTGAGATTTTTCAAGATTTTTCAAGTTTGAATGAAAAAATGCATTGTTGTTAATGTGAGCACATAAAATCACTTTTTGAGCAGCTCTATTTTGTAATCATGAGATGTAAGCTTAACTTTATATCTAAATTTTGATTAGATTCAAAATTCAAACTTGTGGGGAAACTATGTAAGCCTTGTATAAAAAGCTATTGTAATCCTCTATTAGATGAAAATTTCAGGTTGTTTTTACATTATAGTATTAGAGTTTAATTGATCTTCGAGGGCTGTGAATTTGAGAGAAAATCAAAAAGATTCCTCCCTTACTAACCAAAAAAAAAATACTAAAAAATCTGAGGCTTTGCTATGACTTTAAGTTGTTATGAAGCAAGCTCACTTATGTATTTGATGGTCTGAAATATCAGCTGTGGTCAGTGAAGATGAAGGTTATTTAAGAGGTTTAGACTTCTGGGAAGTAGTAGAGACTGAATGGGATCCTCCACCCTGGAGGGCCAAACCTATAATAGCTCAAATGAAGCGCCATGCAGATAAATGTGCTAAGAAGTTTAGAGCCTTGTCTCTTTTTCTTGCAGCTGTGACAGAGACCATTTTCACAAGAATAATGACTTGTGAAACTAGTAAAGAAGCCTGGGACAGACTAAGGGATGAGTTTCAAGGAAGTGAAAACACAAAGCAAGTGCAAGTTTTAAATCTCAAAATACAATATGAACTTCTTAGAATGAAGGAGTTAGTGTCTATGGGTGATTATTCAGACAGACTTGTGAAAATAGTAAACCAAACAAGGAGATCTTCCTGAAAAAAGGGTGGTTGAAAGAGTGTTAATGAGTTTACAAGAGAAATTTGAATCGAAGATCTCCTCATTGGAGGATCCAAAAGACTTATCTCAACTTTCTTTAGCTGAATTAGGCAATTCACTTCAAGCAGTAAAGTAGATAAAGCTTATAGACTTAAAGAAACAAGTGAAATTGCTCTTCTTGCAACTCAGAAAGGCAAGGTGCAGAGTGGAGGAGGAAAAAAGTCTACTGGTGAGAAGAAAGATCACGTTGGCAGCAAGGGAAAAGGCAAGAAAAGTAAATTACCACCTTGTCTTTACTACAAAAAAAGAAGTCATACAGAAAATTATTGTTGGTTCAGGCCAAATGTCAATTTCAGAGCCTGTAATCAGCTGTTCATATGGAGAAAGTATGGAAAAAAACTAAGCTAATCAGCAGTGACGATAAGTACAAGTTGAGATTCAAGAGCAAGTTGAAGAGAAGTTGTTAGTTGCTACTTGTTATGCTGCCAATAGTAGGGACTCTTGGTTGATTAATAGTGGTTGTACAAGTCACATGACTTGTGATGTTGATCTCTTTACAAGCTTGGACCAGACCTATATCACCAAAGTGAAGATTGCTAATAGAGATTATGTTGACGTAAAGGGAAAAGGTGTAATTGTTGTTGAAACACCCTCGGGTATAAGATTCATCTCTGATGTTCTATTTGTGCCTAAAGTCAGTCAGAATTTATCAAGTATAGGGAAAATGCTTGAAAATCATTGCGTTCTACATTTTGAAGATATGTCATGCATTATGTTTGATCCTTCTAGTGATGGACTAATGATTATCAAAACGAAAAAAAAAAAGTTATTTAGTTGATTGAATCAAGTAGGTATGCATGCCTATCCTAGTGTTGTTGATGATTCTAATTTGTCGCACAATAGACTTGGTCACTTTAGTTATTCAAATTTGAAGTTTATGCACTCAAAAGAGCTAGTTCAGAATTTGCCTACTATTTATGACAGTGCTGATGTATGTGAGGTGTGTCAATATGGAAAGCAAAGTAAATTGCCTTTCTGAAAAAGTAGTTGTAGAGCTTCTAAGAAATTGTCACTTATACATAGTGATGTGTGTGGTCCTATAAGTAAACCATCCTTAAATGGCAGCCAATATTTTCTGCTATTTATAGATGATTTCTCAAGACTGTGTTAGCTATTCTTTTTGAGACATGCTTTTCAGAAATTCAAATTGATGGTGGAGAAACAGTCGGCTGCCATAGAAGATTCTCAGGTTAGACAATGGGGGTGAATATGTTTCCAAATAATTCAATGCATTTTGTAAGAAGGAAGGTATTCAACACCAATTGACAATTTCTTGCTCTCCTCAGCAAAATGGAGTGAGTGAAAGGAAAAACAGCTCAGTGATGGAAATGTCTAGATGTTTGATATATGAGAAGGGTCTTCACAAGCATTTTTGGACGGAGGCGGTAAATACCACAGTTTACTTGTTGAATCTGTTGCCAACTAAAGCGTTGAGAGGCAACACTTCTTATAAAAGCATGGCATGGAATCAAGCTTCAATGGAACATCTCAGAGTATTTGGTTGTGTATGTTATACACTTGTTCCAAATGTGAAAAGGGACCATCTAAATAAAATATCAGAGATGTGAATCTTTATGAGATACAGTATCATCACTGTGGGATAAAAAATTTCTAGTTTAAAAACTGAAAAAATTGTTGTCACCAGAAATGTCAAGTTTGATAAGCTCTCCAAGTGGAAGTGGAACAAAAAAGAAGATGAAGCCTTAAGCAAGATTTCAATTGAGGGAAACATACCCAAAGAACAAGATGCAGCAACAAAAAAAAAAGGGATTTTGATAGAGTTGATGATGTTCCAATTAGAGGAACCAAAACTCTTTGAAGAAATCTATGAAAGATGTTATATAGCTTCACTTGAACCTGTTAGCTATGTTGAAGCTACAAGTAATGCTGATTGGAAATTTGCAATGCAGGAGGAGATAAAAATGATTGAAAAATCTGGAACCTCGAGTTTGGTAGACAAACCTTAAGATCACAAGGCAATAGGTAGGTTTATAGAACGAAATTCAATCCAAATGGTTATGCAAACAAACTTAAGGTCAGACTTGCGGTTAAAGGGAATTTCCAGCAATTTGGTGTTGATTCAAGGACACTTTCGTTCCCATTGCAAGCCATGATACTGTAAGGCTTCTGATGGCACTAGCAGCAAAATTGGGTTGATAAATAAAGCAACTGTGATTTGGGTAGACAACAAATCAGTCATTGCTACGATAGAAAATCTAGTCCAGCATAAAATATTTCATGCTGTTAGAGAAGCTCAAAAACTTGGTGAAATCAAGCTAGTTCATTGCTCTTTAGGAAACCAGATTGCTGACATAATGACAAATGCTTTGCCTAAAGCTAAATTGAATTTCTGAGATCTAAGCTCGGACTCTCTCAGAAAAATCTCAGGGAAAGGTGTTAGTTTTGAGATTTTTCTAGATACTTTCAATTTGAAAGAAAAAAAAAAAAAAAACATGCATTTTTGTTTATGTGACAACATATAAAAGTCACTTTTTTGGCAACTTTTCATGAGATGTAAGCTTAACTTTATATCTAATCAAAATTTAAATTTCATTAGGTTCAAAATTCAAACGGGGGGGTTGGTGACGGGAGGGAAGTATGTAAGCTTTTATTAATCAGTGAAAAATTCATGTTGCATAAAAAGGCTGTTGTAATCCTCTGTTAATCAATGAAAAATACTTGTTTTACATCATTGGCTTGAGTTTTGAGACTAAAATATTAGAGAAGTGGATTGATAATATGATCAAGTTGTCCCTTTGATATTACATTGCAAATAACTATCAAATTAGATTTATTATATTGCTAAAATATTCCTATAACTAAAAAAATTTGTAATTTTAGTTTAAAATTATAGTTATGTGTAATAGTTCTTCCAATTAAAATTTTATCATAAGGCTATATGACCGGCTATATTATATGGTGGTGAGTGTTGGACAATGAATGATCAATATAGATCTAAACGGCTATATTATATGGTGGTGAGTGTTGGACAATGAATGATCAATGTAGATCTAAAATGAGAGTGGCCGAGGTGAGGATACCAAAACGAATGTATGGTCATACTATAATCAATATGATACATAATAAAAGCATTAAAAATAAAATATGAGTCGTTTCAATTGAAGATAAGATGAAAAAATAGAAATTAAAATGTTTTGAACATGTGAAATGGAAACTTATGGGCTCCAATTCAAAAGATTGAACACTTTATGATAAAAGAGAGAAAGAAGAGAAGATGTAGACCTAAATTAATTTGGAGGAGAGGAATATATTATGATTTAAATATATTACAATTATCAAAAGATATTGTCCAAAATTATTTGGAATTGAAATAAAGAATCCACATAGTTGACCTCAATTAATTTTGAAATTGAAGCTAAATTGAGTTGCAATAGTAATTCCAAATAGACTTTAAATATGAACAAAGAAGCACATGCATGATTTATATTGTTCCATCTATTATAAGAGAGAAGAACAAGTGAATTGAAAATGAACAAATGAATTGATACATTATTGTTTGTTACAAAAACCATCTACATATACAAAGGGTAAAAGAACTAAATCTATTTAGCTAAAGAATGTTATATGTACATAGCTAAAACACGTGCTAAAACTTATTCAAAACTGATTATGTTACAAGCTAACCAATGAATAAATAACTCATAGCAACTTCTTGACCACTTCAATGCTGATGTGGCTTGAGTGTTGACGTGGTTGAAGTATTGACTTTATCTTTAATCTTGACTTCTTCTTCACACTCCCCCTCAAGATGAGCATATATGTTCATTTTGTTCATCTTGCTAATCAAATAGTTAAATTGTCCAGGATGCAGGCCCTTTGTCAACAAGTCAACAATTTGTTATATAGTCTTTACATTAGCCAAACTGATTAACCCAGCTGCAACCTTCTCTCTTACAAAATGACAATCCATTTCTATGTGCTTAGTCCTCTCATGGAATATAGGGTTTTTAGCAATATGCATGGCTGCAATATTATCACAATGCAAAACTGCTGGAAGATTGTGTTTTTCATTGAAATCAATGTTTTGCTTCTTTGACTTCCAACTAACCAGTGACTTTCCCAAGAAAACACATAAACCAGTGAGAGACCTCTTGGTTTCTTTACATGCACCCCAATCACTATCAGAATAAGCTTCCAATTGAACCTCAGATTCTGATGAGAAGAATGTACCATGTCCAGGAGAAGCTTTCAAGTACCTAAGTACCCTATGTGCAGCTGCCAAATGTAACTCTACTGGCCTGTCCATAAATTGTGCAGTATAAGCAATGTCTGGTCTTGACAGAGTTAAATACATAAGTTTCGTTACTAACCTTCTATATACAAGAGGATTCTGCAATAGGTGTTCATCATCATGTACCAAACCATGGTTTGCTTCTATAGGTGTACTTGAGGGTTTTGAGGCAAGCAAACCAATTTCTTCCAAGAGTTTCAATGTATACTTCCTCTGACTTAATGAAATTCCATCCAATGTTCTAGCTACTTCTAGCCCTAGGAAGTATCTCAATCGCCCCAAGTCCTTCATCTTAAAACTGGAACTTAACACACTTTTCAATTTTGCAATTAGGTTTCTGCTATTTCTTGCAATAGCTATATCATCAATATATAAGAGTAGAACAATGAAACCAGAACTTGTACTCTTAAAGAACAAGGAATAATCATATTTTGATTGCTCAAAACCATATGCAAGCAAGCATTCGATAATATTGGAATTTCATTGCCTTGATGCTTGCTTAAGTCCATACAAGGACTTGTTCAATATGCACATAAGCTTTTGCTTTTCATTTATGATTGTACTTGTGCTACTGAATGCACCAGTAGAAGTCATTTGTATATCAATAGCCATTGGTTCAAATTCAGCAGTTTTACCCTTGCTTACTATATTGTCTGTTATACCAGTTTCCAATGCAGTCTCCCCCTGAAATTGGTAGCCTTTAGGAATGTCCATATACACTTCCTTTTTTAAGTCACCATTGAGGAAGGCATTATTGATATCCAACTGTGCCAAATGCCAACACTTAATAGCAGCCAATGCTATAAACATTCTCACTGTGGTATGCTTGACTGCTGGGTTGAAAGTCTCCTAATAGTCAAATCCAAAATTTTGAGTATACCCTTTGGCCATCAACCTGACCTTGTACTTGTCAAAACTGCCATCTGAAAGGTATTTGATCTTGTACACCCATATGCAGCCAATTGGGGTTTTGTTGGGAGGCAAATGGACTATAGTCCATGCATGATTTTGTATAAGGGCTTGTAATTCAGCTATCATAGCAGACTACCAATGAGCATGTTGAACTGCTTGTTCGTATGTAAGTGGGTCAGTTGGTTAAGAAGCAATAGTTAAGGAAAAGCGAGAATAGGAAGGAGATAAGTGGTCATAGGAAATGTAATTGGACAACGGATATACAACAGCAGAAGCATGAGAAGTGTGAGGTGGTTTAATCATGTTGTGATGAAAGTCTTGAAGATATGAGGGGATTTTAGACACTCTTTGACTTTTCCTAAGATTTTGTGGAGGAGATATGGGATGATCATTAGGTAAAGAGGGTGAGAGAGTTGAAATGGATGCGCCATGAGCTGAAATGGGTGGTATAGATGCAGTATGTGATGAACTATGATATGTATTATTAAGTGGTGAAGCTACTTGAGTGTCTGAACTACTAGGAGTAGATAAAGCTAATGACTCAGAAGGTGAGTTTGAAAATGAAGTTGAAGTGAATTCAGAATGAGAGATTGGAACATGGGAATTAAAAGGAATAATAGGAGAGGAACAGTGGCTATCAAAGAGTGACTATTGAGACTATTTATGAAAAGGAAATATATCTTCATAGAACATGACATCTCTGGATATGAAACATATATGAGAAGTTAAATCATACAGTTTATATCTTTTGATGCCATTGGGATAGCCTAAGAAAATGCAGCTCTTGCCTTTGTCATCAAACTTGGTTTTATGACCAACTACATTTGCTGCAAAACATAAGCAACCAAAGGATTTGAGAATCTGATAAGAACAGCCAAAGGATTTGAGAATCTGATAAGAAGGTGGTCTTTTAAACAAGATTTCATAAGGTGATCTATCATTTAACAAAAGAGTATGAGTTCTGTTTATGAGGTATATTGTTGTCATGACTGCATCTTCCCATAATTTCAATGGCAAGTTAGCATGAAATAGTATTGACCTAGCCACATTTAAAATGTGTTGATGCTTTCTCTCAATAGTGCCATACTGTTGAGGTGTGTAGGCACATGTTCTCTGATGAATGATTCCTTTTGACTGATAAAAGCTAGGCAAATTAAACTCTGCACCTTGATCAGTTCGAATAGTTATGAAACTGAGTTGAAACCATAACACAAAAATATTGTATCCAATGTGAAACCTCTGACTTGTGTTTTAAAAGAAAAACCCATGTGCATTTGGAGTATTCATCCACAATAGACAAAAAATAATGATTTTTATTGAGATCAACTTGAGAATATGGTCTCCAGACATCCATATGTACAAGTTGAAACAAAGTGGAAACAGAAGTACTTGACTCGGGAAAGGATAGCCTTTTCATTTTAGCTCTAGGACATGTCATACAAGGGTCACTAGAGTCTTTATTGTTGGGAGAAAATAAGAAATGCAATGAAAGGAAATTGGATAGTAAAATATGACCTAACCAGTGATGCTATATTTCATTGGCACACTATTTACAGAAGAAACAAATGAAAAATTAGAGATGCTAGAAACAACTTTATTGTCAAAGGTTAAACTTTGCTCTAGGATATAGAGACCTTTTTATACCTTAGCCAATCCAATCATGATCTATGGTGAGAGGACCTAGATAAGGCAACAATTGCAAAAGAAAATGAGACAAATGTTTTATGGAATCATGAGTTTGCTTGCAGAAAGCATATTGAAGTTAAATGAGGGAATACATAGTACATTGTGCAAAGTAAGATGAGCATTAAGAACAATTGTACCAAAGTGAGTGACTGATGCTTTAGAACCATTAGGCAGCCTTACAAAACATCCAAACACAGGTATACTTTTAATGAACATTTCCACAGAATTAACTATGTGATCAGTAGCCCCTGTGTCAACTATCCAAGGCATTGATTTGGTCTTTTTAGTTGTTGTTTGATGAATCATATTCAATCTTGAAGCAGAAAATACTGAAGAGATTATACCTGCAACATTAGTGAGATGAAATTCTGAATTGTTCAGAGAATGAGTGATTACTTGACTATTGCTTTGAGAATCAATGAGAGCCATAAACTTCTGGAGTTGATCTAGAGAAAGTTGAAATGGTGGTGTAATCTTTGAATTGACATTTTCTTCTTTGTCTTAAATGGAGACTTGATGAACAGAAGAATGTTGAGGATTAGGACCAATCCTTTGCTTAGTGAACTTAAATTAGCTGGGAATCCAATTAACCTGTAACAATTCTCCTTAACATGCCCCGATTTACCACAATGAGTGCATATCAAATCTAACTTGTTCTTTCTAACTGCCCTAATAGTTGCATTACTGAAATTTTGTGTTTGCAGGTGTAAGAATCTCTAATTTTCCTCTCTCGATATCATGTTATAGGCTTGATCTAGGGCTGGGAATGGTTTCAACATAATAATTTGGGACCTCAAAGCAGAAAAATTCTCATTTAAACCATTAAGAAATTGGAACACATAGTACTTTTGTTGACGATTTGAACAGATTTGGAAGCAAGCTTGGTTACAATTACCACAGGAACAATGAGATAAGGGTCTATAATTCCTTAACTCTTCCCATATCCCATTCAATTCAGTGAAATAGCTATCCACAGTTTTAATACCTTGTGTGACAGTGCTAAGTTGAAGTTGTAGTTGACAGATGCGA
This sequence comes from Aleurites moluccanus, assembly GCA_948193065.1. Taxonomy (NCBI): domain Eukaryota; kingdom Viridiplantae; phylum Streptophyta; class Magnoliopsida; order Malpighiales; family Euphorbiaceae; genus Aleurites; species Aleurites moluccanus. The sequence goes on along the minus strand of CANXYC011031918.1, from coordinate 32,596 downwards.
GAATAGTCAAGTTATGAAAACTTCTGATTGAGCTTCTCCCAAATCTGACTAGCATTATCAATATAGAACATTGTTAAGGCTATTAGAGCAGAAATCGAACACAAAAGCCAAACAATCATCAAATTATTGTAATGGATCCACAGTAAGTGAAAAAGACTATCTGCCGCAGGTTTAGGAATGCTTCTGTAACACCCATCATTTTTCCTAAACAATCTTGGTGTGTATATATATATTTAAGTGTACAAATTTATTTTATTTTGGCTTAATTAATTAATTTCGAGATAAGTATAAATATTTACTTATTAATTATTTTAGATAATGATAGAAAATGAGTATGGAAAAATTTTGTGAGAAATATTGATTGAGTTATTGAAATTTTGCATGAGAAATATTAAGTGTTAAGGAATTGAGAAATTTAAGGCAGTAGCGAATCCGTAGAAACTGGGTTAAGGGTTTTCAGCAGGCATTGGCGAGCTGGCCTCGCGAAGCAGCAATGCCGAGCTGGTCTTGCGAAGAGGCCTTGCCGAGTTGGCCTCGCGAAGAAGAAGTGCGAGCTGGGAATGCGAAGAGGAGAATGCAAGGTGAGAATGCGAAGAGGGAAGTGCGAGCCGGCATTGCGAAGAGGCAATGGTGAACCGGCATTGTGAAGAGGAAAGGTGAAGAGGAAATGCGAAGAGGTACGTGCGAGACGGCATATGCGAGCCGGCAATGCGAAGAGGCATTGGCGAGCCAGCATATGCGAACTGACAAAGGCGGGTCAACGATGCGAAGAGGCATTGGCGAACTGAGAATGGCGAGCTGGGTCTGGTGAGCCGGCAAGCGGCGAGCTGGACCAGCAAATTGAATTTTGGCGAGGAGGGATTCATTAGTGCATAGTAACGGGACTTTAACAAATAGACAATAGCCTATTTAAGAGAGGCAGTAACTGATACTTAAAAATGTTAAGTCATTTTTTTTTCCTTTCTTTTTATCATCACTGCGTTCGTCCTTTCTTCTCCTAAAGCACGACTAATGTTCATCGTCTTCTTCACTCGATTTTCACGTTTTTCTACTGAAATTTTCTGGAAGAAATTTGTGAAAATTATATATATATATATATATATATATATATACTCGTGGAAAGAGAGGCTGGAAAAGGAGGCAGCGGCAGCAAAGGAAAATTTCTTCCGTGAGCACCATTGGAGGTATATGTTCATTTGTTAATTTTGATGGATTAAATAGATAGTATTTGGGTTGAAATGAATGGATTTAGAGTTATTTTAGCTAGATTAACTCTAAATAATGGAAATCCCTAAACTCTAGGGCTTATGTGAAACTTTGAATATTGAATTGATGAATTAGTAATGGGATTCATGAATTTATGATAGAATTAGTTAATTGAGTATAAGAGAATATGAAATTGATGAACAACTTAATGTGAAATTGTAGATTTGGAGATTAAGCCCTCAAAGCAGCCAAGTTGTAGATTTTTAAGGAAGTTGGTGAGATTGACTAAGCAATTGATTGTTGGAAAGTTAAGGTGAGTTTTACATGCATCATTTGAATTACATCATTTGAATTACCCAATTTGATAAAATTGATTGTTGGATACCATTGGGAAAAACCCCAAATGGGTCAAACCCTTTATTGTGAAATACCTTTGATTTCCTTCGAATGTGTAACCCTATTCTCTTATCTAATAAATGTATATTGTCATATATCTTTATTTCATTGATACCGAATGTTCTAAAATATCAAACCCTGCTTTGCTTGTAAATTATTCTAATACTGAATTTTGATTGGATATTGAATATTGTATATGGCATGGCCATTATTGATATTGAATATTGAATTGATTGGAAACCGAAATGATTGATTGATTGATTGATTGAATCCGGATGCCATTATTATTAATGGTATCCCTTGTTATTGACCCTGTTATGATTGTGACAGAACTTTTGATTCGACAGGGGAATGGGGAAATACTGTCGACCTTGTGCACATTGTATATCTGTACCCTAGCTGGGAAGGGTTTTGGTCCCGGTCATAAGGTCTGATCCGCCTTATGCTTACATTTGCCCTTATATGGATGATTAGAACCTACATGGTCCAACGTATTTGATATGGAGACCATATGATTTCTTTTCCTATAGTCCATCCCACTATCTATCATTTCACACATATGAAACCATATTATATGATATTGTTGTATCTTATTGATGATACCTTATGAACTTGATATTATTTAGTTATTGATTTTATTCGCTTGATATCTTTATTGGCTGACCCAATTATTTATTGCGATACATGTGAATTCACTGAGTATCATCTATACTCACTGCTCATCATCTATACTCACTGCTCATTGTTTACCCATTTCATGAGAGGATTAGAGCTGCAGAATCTAGACTTCTGTTTCTCTGAGGATTCTGCAACAGATTATCTGATGTATTTTCCAGATACTTATTTTGTATAGCAATTATATTTTGGTGTTCATAATCAAGCTGCTCCATAGGTATGTACAGGTTAGCTAGGAAATTAACATGTATACAAATGATGATACTATGATATGAAAAATATATGTCATAATTGTTATGATCCTGTGGGTATTGTTAATACAGTTGATTGAGAATGTATGACAAGTTGTGATTGATAATGAATGAATAGAGATTGTATACATGCATATTGTATTGATAGGACTGATATTGGGTTCTACGGGTGCCGGTCGCTATTGGCATCTCCCGTGCCCTAAAATCGTCGCGGCTCGCGAGAGCGGGTCATGACAGCTTCCATCCAAGAAACCTTGCTTGTTTCTGATTGAAACAACAAATAAAAAATATTTTTTCTATGAGGCAAAGTTTATGGAAGTGAATTCTAGTGATACAATGACCGATCCATGATTTTCTGAGCGATGAAGAAAATAAGATGAAGAATGATCTTCAAGAGGATTTGGAGTTGAACGATTTAGAGAGAGATTTGATGAAGAAGCATTATTTGAAGAATTTTCCGCCATTAAAGAAACATAAAGCTTTTGATAAAGGTTTGAGATGAAAGACACAAAAAATGAACGAATTTCCAGAGAAACAAATAATCTGGATCTTGAGCCTTGAGCTCTGATACCATATTAGAAGAGAGAAGAACAAATGAATTGAAAATGAACAAATGAATTGATAGATTATTGTTTGTTATAGAAACCGTCTATATATACAAATGATAAAAGAACTAAGTCTACTTAGCTAAAGAATGATATATGTACACAGCTAAAACACATGCTAAAACTTAATCAAAACTGATTCTGTTACAAGCTAACCAATAAATAACTCATAACTTCTTCTTGACCACTTCAATGATGATGTGGCAGAAGTATTGACTTTATCTTTAATCTTGACTTCTTCTTCACACCATCTGCACTTGAAATTAAACATTTCAAGCTAATTCATTGTTTCTTTATTCTTTCTCCTTCTTAATTAATTGCAGGATGAATTTATTAGTCTACCAACTATAATTCCAAAAGGTCCTATTGCAATCCTTGGTCTGGTAATATTTCACTTGTTGTGGATTGTTTTTCTTCTTGAATTTATGATACAAATTATAATGAATCAAACTAGTTTTAATTGAATCCTTTAATTATATATCAAGAGTGGTGGTACTGCTGCACATTTGATGCTTGACTTATGGCCTTCGTTGCAGCTTGAAGTTTGGGAGATTGATCCAATTGTAAGGAACACTGCTTATCTTTCCATGATAAAATTCTGAATAGAACAAGTAATATTGTATGCTAGTCCTTTATGCTGAATAATACCTCAACAGAACTTCACTACAACAAATATAAGGTTTAACAGCATTAATTAATAATAATTAATAGTGCAGTAAAATGTTTACTTAATAATGTTTACAATAGTATTATTAAAAACTTTTGATTATAAGATAGTGCTGTCAAATGTTTATAATAATATTATTAAGAACTTTTGATTATAACTGTTTTATGTATGCATCGGATGATATTGTTACTAGTTCTTATCAGTATCAAGTTTGTTTTGTACCAGCATGTTAGACTTGGACCCTACTGTTAAAATGTGTTATTTATTGTAATGCTTTATGAACTTTTGCTTGATTTATGTGGCTAAGGAAAATTATTTATGATGGGGAATAAAATTAACCACCTATAAAATAAGGACACGCATGCATAAAGCGTCTCACTTTTCCTCTATAAATAAGTGATAAAAATAATGAGACGGACCAGCTCATCCATTCAAAACTTTCCTTCTCATTTCTCTCTCAATTTCAATATCCTTTTATACCTTTCTACAATAAGATTATTGACTTAACTATCAGAGTTTCCTCTTCGAAAGAGACCCAATAGGTCTCAATTCATTTTTATTTGATTTTAGGTTACAAACTATGCCTATAATAATATTAAACCTCTATTCTAAGTATTTGATGAATTATTTCTCATCAATTTCCAATAAATTTATCTCTATAATTTAATTCCAATAGCTATTTGTAAAAGCTTTTTCAAATATGAGCTGCTTTCAAAATCAATAATTTATCCTTTATAAATATCAAATTACAAAAATATATAGTGTACTATAAAAATAATTTCTTCTAACTTCTGGTTCAAAAGCTGCTATTTAACAACGGTAATGTCAAACAGACCCTAAATAATTTGATTTTTCTTCTCTTCTTTGCCTTATAAATTGATTATTTGATGTATTCTCTATTTTATTTTACTTGCTCTTTAACGATAACTATATTCAGGCATTGTTATTGACTTGGTTGCAACTTGGTTGGAATTGAATGATAGATTGATGGCCGGTGGTCGATTTATGGTGAATTGTGGTGGCATCAATAATGAAAATTTAGATAATAATAATGCAGATAGCAATTGGGTTGAAAATTCTATAATCAAGGCTTTATCTGAGGCATTCCCTGGACAAGTATGTCATTTCCTCAATTGTTAACCTTTGCAATTATTATTATTATTATTTTTTATTTTTCTGATTAATGTTCTTAATTGCAACTGAAGAAACAGGTAAGCTGGAAGAGAATGCCAGAAACACAAAGGTTTTTCAAATTATCTTGCCCTAACAGGACTTTTGCCAGATTTTGACATTATGGTCTTCTAAGCTTCCCATACCCTTTAAGTTAAACTTTCAGGTAATGTAGCCCTTGTGCCTCTATTGCATGAAAGCCATTTCTTACAAACTCTAAAACTGAGTTAAGAAAATAAAATAATACAAAATTGAATTCATTACAAAAATCTAAAAATAGATTCAAACTAAAAGTAGTCTGAAAATACCCACAGCGATTAGTTTTGAATGTCAAATTCAGACTAGCTGGGATAAGAAGATATAAAGTGTGAAAATCAGTATTGATTTAATATATTATGGCCTGATAAAAAGGTGTAATGTATAAAAATTAGTATTTTTTTATATATTATGACCGGAATAAAGTGGTGTAAAAATGCCAAAATCAATATTTTTTTTTATATATATTACGAGTCTCGTCATTTATTCCAAATCAAAAGTTATATATTAGGCCTAAAAAACTGGCGATTCACCTTTACAGTTCAATCAATATGATATGTAATGATTAATATTGAAAATCATTATCCAACCATATAGGTTACGAATTTTGAGAAAACTGTGTTAAACTTATAATCCTTTCAATCAGAAGCTATGTTCTTTATAATGACGCTCTCTCTTATATGCTTCTTGAGTAAGACCTGAGTAGAATCCAGAAGAAATGTACTATAAATTTTGAAAGACACAAGTAAATAAAGGAAGGAGACTTGAAGTCTCAACCATTTCTCATTGCAGTACAGCTATAAAAGGCACTATCTTCGCGAAAACACCAGCAGAAAAGTATGGTACAAGTGTAAATTACAACAGTGCTATCCCTTTAAAAAAGACTGGGAACCAGCTCTGTTTAATCGATCACTCTCTCCCAAAGCTAATAACACCTATCCATACTCAGATCACTGTACATAGCAATCGTAAGATACTAACAAAGAGTATCGGAAAAACAAGTAACACTCCAGAAAATAATAGGCCTTGTAACAAAAGAAGGCAGCAAAAAACTAAATGTGCACACCATTGCAGTTGCTATATATACCATCTGCTGCGATTTTCGCAAACTTGGCAACATTTCCATTTTGGCAAATGTTTACTTTTTGTATTGCAATGCCATTGCCTATTCCATTGGGAACCTTATGGACCTGCAAGAGATTATCTAATTGCCCACATGCTGCTGCTATTAGCCCTGCATTTCAGATTACAATACATAAATTACACATCGAAAATTAGAAATATGAGAAACAAACAAAAAAGCAGTCCCTATCAAGTTAGCAGAATATTCGATACGTCAAGATTGGGGATGGATGAGACAGGTACCTAAGAATAACGCAGAAGGTTTTCCTGGTCTTGATTTAAATTCAGGATGGAATTGAGCACCAATATAATAAGGATGATTAGGCAGCTCAACAATCTGTCATATCAAATTATCAATAGGCCAAATCCATTCAGAATGCATTACTAGATGCATAGACCACTAAACAAATTTTGGAAAATACGAAATAAACAACTGCTTTCACCCAACAAAATCTATACCTCCATTCGCTGACCAGTTTCATCTTTGCCTGTGAATGAAAGCCCAGCATCCTCGAGGTGACTGACCATATTAGGATTTACCTGCATGAGAATGCTTTATTACTTTGACTAATTCTGAGCAACTAAACCTTCTTGCAAGATGAACATGTACTTTTCCATGCTTCATACCTCATATCTATGTCGATGTCTTTCTTCAATAAAACTTCTATTTCCATATCTGATAGAATCCATATCACAAGGGTTAGGAGCCTTAGAAAGATACCAGTACTAATTTATTTGTTTCATATATGTAGAAGTTCTAATTTAAATGTTGTAAAATTGTTTTAATTTTCATTGTAGAACCTTGCATCATTATTGTCAAGGAACATTTTTTTTTTTTTTAAATTACAGCATGGTACTTACAATTTTGCAGCTTTGCAGTCCATGACTTGGAAATAAGTCCTCCTTGACCCAAGACGCATGGTGCCTCCCATATGTGTTTTTGAGCCCTGTCGAAAAGGCAAAATATCAGACTAACAGAAAAATTTAGATAATCAATTGGTTTCCAAAACTCGAGAAATGATACAAAACCTCAGGCATAAATATGATGCAGGGATTCTTTGTGTTGGGATCAAATTCCATGCTGTTAGCATCTTGCAAACCAAGAACAGATCTTGCAAATTCAATGACTGCAATTTGCATTCCTAAACAGATACCAAGAAATGGAACTCTATTCTCTCTTGCATACTTGGCTGCCAGAATTTTCCCTTTCACACCTCTGTCACCAAAACCTCCTGGAACAAGAATGCCATTTGCACCCTGAAGATAGAGACTATCAGATATGCTTCCAAAAGAAGTAGCACAATTTAAGAGGGGTAGGATTATCAAGCAACACAAACCTTTAACAACTTCCATGCAACCTTGTAAGCATCAGGATTCTGCAACGAAAACATTGATGTCAAGATGAGAAACAAGGTAAAATATGAATTCATTTACAATGTCAGGACTCTGAATTAGTAACCTCTTTTGCCATTTCATCCTCAAGGTCACAAGCTGGAACCCAGTCCACAAGAAGTTTCTTACGGCGGGCAACAGATGCATGCAGAAGAGCCTGCCAATGACATAACAGCTTTAATAATTGACAAAAACAGTATACTCTTACGTGCTTCTTTAGCCATAACAAAAGCATCATGTCTTATTTAACAAGTGTGCATGCACGAGCACATTTAAGCGCACACAAACATTTCTAGATTGAACCACAAAAAGAAAAGTCATTGGCAAAAGAACAAGATAAATAGAATTTTATTGCACTACCAGAAGAATGCTGACTAACTAGAAGCCATTAATATCTCATGTTAGAGTTAGAATCAGAAAGACTACTAGACAAGGAAATGTTTATCGTGTACTTAAAAAGTGGTACCAAGTACACCTATTAAACATACTTTGAGAAATATTATTTTTTAATAAATAGCTTGTAACATTATTGGACCTTGTGTAAGTTTCCACCTAGATGGAGGAAAAATATAGCAGACAGTACTTTGAAAATTCATGTGATAGAAAAAATACAAAATTCTGATAATTTAGAACTACAAAGGACAAAAAGCATTAGTGGACAAAAATGTTAAATTCTGATAATGCATTAAATTTTTTAAAAAAGTTTTGCACCAATATTTTTTTTTCCATATTTGCCCCTCCCCTAATTTTTATTTTCACCCCTCTAACTCTAAGAACTTTTCTAGTTAGACTTTTATATTTATATATGACCCTATAAAAAAATATTTATGCTATGAATTTGACCTCCTCTCAACTATAATCCTAGGCTTGCCACTGGCAAAAAGTTACTTTAGCAATACATAAAAACTCAAATTCTGGTAGAAAATATTTCAAGTTCACTATTTATAAAAAAAAATAAAAATAAAAATTTGTAATTGTACACATATTCAACAGTAAAATACAACAGAAGAAGGGAAGCATAAATTGAGAGACATACCCTATCATTAAGAATTCAAATGTTCAAAATATGATAGACTGGCGTAGGTTATTAAAAGTAACGACCACAAGCAACTTTCACAAAAGATTCCAATCTATCAATACATGAAGGTTCCAGCTAATTAGTAATTGAAAGCTTTTACAGTGATGATAGATATGCATACCTTTACTACTGACAGATAGGAATCTGTAAGACCTGTATACTTCCCAACCATGGCAATTCGGACCTGTCAATTTGTGGTTTACAAAGATAATCTCAGGAAACAATCATTTAGAATTTTGGCATATTCATCATTTGAAATTGTACTAAGACCCACCGGTTCATGCAACATGTCACAGATGTCTGCCCTAGTAGTCCATTCTTTTAAATTAGGCTCCCTTGTAGTACTGCACATTATAAAACATAATCATATAAGAATGCCAGGCAATAGAAGATACCACGGAATATCTGGTGCATCTAAAAGAGGGAAAAAGAAAATGAGAAGACAAACCTATGAAGATTGAGGACTCTCAAAATTGCTTCATGAGCCTTCTGATCCTAATTAAGATGAAACATATCCAAATACCAGTTGTAAGAATTGGAAGCTTCATACTAAAATGAATCTCACTATTGCCAAAAGTGCACTTACTCTTAAAAGTAAAGGAATGCGCCAGATGTTGGAAACATCATAAAGAGTGATGATATTTTCTGCCTGAAAAACCATATTGTCTCAACTCTTAATATTCTTGCGAAGTAGAGTAAAAAATTCAAGTAATGTTCTGAAAAAAAAAATGTTTATACTTCTAATCAACGTACCGGAACATGGCAAAATTGAGAGAGTTTCAACTTTACATTCTCATCAAGTGCCTGCAAAATGGAGTCATATTTAAAATAAGAAGCTTTGTCTTTGAGTGTGTGCGCGCTCAAGGAAGAGAAAGAGAGATGTATATACCGATGTGCTGCGACAAGCTAAGATATTTGGCATCAAACCTAAACCTCTCAATCCACGAACACTATGCTGAGTTGGTTTGGTTTTCTGTAAAGAGTACATATTTCATATTAGTGGCACTGAAATTGATTCATACAGGCAAAGAAGATCCATAAAGACAATGAACCTCCCTAAACAAATTTCTAAATTTATACCTGTTCACCAACAACATTTAATACAGGTACAAGGCTAACATGAATCAAGCAAAAATTACCAGCTCCTGAAACAAAAAGTGTAGATTAGAAGAAGAAGAAGATAGAATGCAAGATTTCAAAGCTAGCTAGAGCACCTAAATTGCATAATCAAACAAAGTTTCATAAGCAATGTTCTCACCAACACGATATGAGAACTGTCCTAGAGCCTCAATAAATGGCATGGACTCAATATCTCCTGTCAGCAGAAAAGTTGCTTGTAATGGGGGAAAAACATGGAAAACAGCTTATGCTGCCGTTTATCAAGAATCATGTTGTTTATGTACCTATAGTGCCACCCAATTCAATGACACAGACATCAGCTGGACCAGGCATTCCATCTACTGGTATCATAGCAACACGTTCTATCCATTCTTGAATGGCATCTGTTATATGAGGAACAACCTACAGATTGCAAGAATACGCAAAGGAAATGGAAGATACGTAAGGCTATCGCAAGAAACAGGTCAGGAAAATTTTTATAGATGGGCAATAGAGGATTGATTACCTGCACTGTTTTTCCTAGATAATCTCCCCTTCTTTCCTTATCAATAACAGCCTAAAAAGAAAAGAAAGAAAAGACTTCAGTAACAGGAAAAGAAAGAAAAGACTTCAGTAACAGGACCTTGGCTGCTATTGATCCTTATTGGTTTCTTTAGGAGCAGACAAATAGTAGGTAAAGAAATTTGGCAAATTAAAGGACTTGCCTGGTAAATTTTTCCTGTGGTGATATTATTATCTCTTGTCAACTTGATATCTAGAAATCTCTCATAATTTCCAAGGTCCAGGTCCACCTTTCAAACAACAAAAACAAGTCAGTTTCTTGCCACTTTTCCAGAAAAATTTCCACACTTTTACTTCCTGTTCTCTGCTTTTTTCTCCTTTCTCCTCTGAAATAGCTTATGATCAATTTTATTCTTTAGTCCTCTAATGGATATCAAGAAGAAGAAGGAGAAGAAGAAGAAGAAATTAATATTTTGAGTAAAAGCCTAATTTAACAAGTTCATAGCTGCTAACCAGAAACAGGACAGGTGGAGACATGAGATTCATTAGGCTATGATCTGATAGATTCATAATTAATTAATTCTTTTTTATTCAAAAAAAATTGAAGGATATGTACCTCTCCACCATCATCTAAGACAAAAACTTCCCCATGTTCAAAAGGTGACATTGTTCCAGCATCAGTGTTTAAGTAAGGATCTGAGTTCAAAAATTAAAACAAGCATATTGTGAGCTGTAAATCTTTGGAGAGAAGAATCTAAAGAGTGTAAAAAAAAAAAAAAATAATGGTAGTTGGAAATGGTATTTAGTTTCAAGGAATCACATAAAGGATAAAAGGACAAGAAAATTCAGAACCCGTCTAAATACCAACTGGAAAAAAAAAATCGGCAAAGATCAAGAACAATGATATAAGCACATTTGTAGAAAATATCACAAATTCCAAACAAAAAATCTGTGGAAAAAAAATAAAGGTAAACCATAGGTTGTAAATACTGAAAGAACAGAAAAAAAAATTCTAATTTTTTTCTTCTCCTTTTTTTTTTTTTTTTTTTGCCTTTTTTTACACAAAGAAACAGGAAAACAAGTTGTAACATGAATTGCAAAACCCACAAAATGTTACAAAGATTTGAAAAAAGTGACATTTTTATTTACAATATAAACATAAAATAAAAATAAAAATAAAAAAGTATAAGAAAAGAAAGAGAAGCAAGAAGAGACCTATCTTGATGGAAGTAACACGAAGTCCACAAGTCTTAAGAAGCACACCAATGCTACTAGCAGTCACTCCTTTGCCCAATCCGCTTACTACTCCTCCAGTCACCAACACATACTTCATTCTCTTCATTTCCTTTCCTTTATTATTTATATACCACACCTATTTATTTATTTTCCATTCAATAAATTAATTGTATAAAAAGAAAAAAGAAAACTAGGAAAATCCAACAGAGCAAAACAGAAAAAGAAAGATCCTGAAAAACAAGAACCAGAAAGCTCAAAGATTGAAACTTAATTGATGCTAATGTTATTATTATTTTCAATTTAGCCAACCTGAACAAACAAGAAGATTTATGACCTCTGTAGTAGTCTTAAAAAAGCTTTTATCTTTCAGTGGGCAAAAAGAACAAACACCATGACAGCAAAAGCTCTAGAACCAGAAAAAAAGAAATGAAGAAAGCAAGAGTGAAGCTGAGAACCCAGTAATGGGATATTTAAGAAAAAGGAAGAATAGGCCAGAGAAGGGTTATAAAAGAGAATTTAATGAATGAATGAACGAAGATTGGTTAATCTTGGCGGCCTTTTATATACACGGCACCCCCACCTACGGATGGCAATAGGACGAGAAATTTTTGTTTTTCGTGAGAATTTGTTCCAAATAAAATGAAATTTTCCAATTTATTTTCTCATCATGGCAGAGATGGTGAATATTTTTTTTCTATTAGTGAAAATGGGTGGAGACGAAAAGTGTATTTTCTTCGTGGAATCGTTATTATATTTATTTAATTATTATATTTATTTAATTATTTTTTATAAAAAATTATATTAATTAATAATATAATATATATATATATATATATATATATATATATATATATATATATAATAATTTATTTAAAAAATAATTCTTATAAGATTGTTAAAATTTATTAAAAGTACTTATTAGATTAAATTTGTTTAAGTCCTCATACTTTAATATATACTAAATTTTTAATGTTTTATTAAAAAATATTACTGAATATTTTTGATATATTAAAATATTTATATTTTAATTATGTTTGGTTGATGTTTTGTGTGTTTAAATTTATTAATATTTTTAAAATAAATTTTTTCATATTTTTAGCTATTATTTATGAATTTTATAAATACAAACAAATTTAGTAATAGAAAATTTAAGAGAAGAACGGAGATCCACACGGAGATGAAGATTTCTGCGAGAATGGAAATGAGAACTAAATTATCTCTGTATATAAAATGGCGACGGGGATGGAGATTTCTTACTAAGAAGGGGTGGGATAGGGATGATTCTCCGCCCTTGCCCCGTCCCATTGCCATCCCTAACCCAACAGCTCTCTCTCTCTCTCTCTCCAAACTACAAACAATATAGTGTTTGAAAGTCATTATTAAATTAAAATTTTATTAAAAATAAAATTTATCAATTAAATTTTTTTTAATTAATTAAAAAATTTAATTTTAATTAGATATCAAATATTTTTATTTTCTATTTGAAATTAAAAATTCAGTGTGCTACAGTAAAAAAAACTTTTGTATCCTCAAATTGAGAATTCAAAAATTCAATGTATATTTAAAAACAGATATATTATAATTAAAATTAAGAAAAATAAAAATAAATATTTTTTTTCTTTTTTCCTGACAAATGAGATTTTTCTTTTTTTTTATTAAAAAGTTTTGAATAAATTAATATAGAGCAGAACAGAACATGATCAACGCAAGGAAAAAACACTTTTTTTTTTTGTTTTGATTGTAAGAAAACAAAGTGAAAACTGTGAGCCCTGTGAGGGCAGAGTCTGTGTTTATTTTATTTATTTATTTATATTTGAGAATTTTATTTATTTATAAATAAATTTAATTAAAATTATTAATCCAAGATCAAATTAATCTGTTAATAACTTTTTATGTTATAGATTAATTTGTAATTAATCAACATATAATACATACACACGTATACTTTTATCATCCACTTAGCTCCAACCAAAATAGAGTCATTCATCAGCAGTTTACCTCATCTTAGTAATTATAATTAAATTAAATTATCTTTTCCACTTAATTATGTCGTTTTTAACTAATTATCTTTGAAAAGTTCATTTACCTTTTCAACAACTCGTGTTTTGTTTTCTTTTAAAAGGCTACATGAGTGTGAATACTTATATAACGGATACTCTTTTTTATATATATAATTTTTTTGTTTTTTATAATTAGTTGTGTCAATTGCAATTCTCCTACTCCATTTCATCTTTCAATCACAACTTATTGTTTTGGAGAAATTTAAATATTATTAATTAATAAAATAAAACAATATAAAATTATAAAAATTTATAATATTATAATTTCTTAAAATCAATATCAAAATAAATAAAAAATACAAATAAAAATTATAATAATCTCGACTTTAAAAATTGGATCATATTGATCGATAAATAATAATTACTTTTCGACTTTTTTTTATGGTGTTTCTACGAATTTGATATGGACAATAACAAACAAATGTTGATTTAATGTAAAAATAAAACTTACTTTTTTAATTAAATTATCAATCAAATAATAAATTATTGGGAAAAGAAAAATTCACTATAATAGGATAAAAAAAATCACCAAAAGCAAAATAAACATAAAAAAAATATCAAATTTGTTCAAAATAAGAACAAATCTGAATGTTATTGAATACTAAAATATAAATATAAAAAAATGGTCTACCATTGACCTAAAAAAAACTCACGATAACTCAAAAAATAATGTAAAAAAAATATAAAATTATTTTGTCCACGGTACTTGTCCGCCTTATCTCGAATGGGGCGGGATAAATTTTTTATTTTGAATTCGAGTTGAGTTCGGATAACAATAATATCCACCCTGGATCAAATCCTATTATATATATTTTTATTTTTTAATATTATATTTATATTTAATTTATGATTATTTTTAATGTGAAATATATATTATATTGTATAGATATGTGAAAAAAAATACATAAATAAATATATATATTTTTGAAAAAAGAAATATATAAATCCAAGCAAGACAGATAGCAAGACGGGTATTTTTATTTTTAAACAAGTCAGACTCAAATTTTATAATACACGTCCAAATCCAATCCGTTATCATCCATATCCAACATCCAACAGATTTCACGTGAATAGAGATATGGAGGCTCGTCATTCTATGCTCCCATCTCTACTCCCTTATCTCTCCGTGTTGGTTGTTGGGTTGAGGAGGATTATTGTGTATTTTTACACAATAGCCTCTTATGTACTCCATTTTAATTATTTAAAAAATTTTATAAAATTTTAAAAAAATTATATTTTGATAGTGTTTGATGTAATGAATTTATTGATATATTTTTTATGCTAAACAAAAATCATTTGAATAGGAAAAAATGCATTAGAAATTTTATGTATTATATTTAACGGTCTAAATTTAACGTATTTCTAATATATTTTTAGCTATCCAAATGATTTATGTTTAGTATAAAAAATATATCAATAGATTCATTACATCAAACATTATCAAAATATAATTTTTTAAAAAATTTATAAAAAATTTTAAATAACTAAAATGGGGTTGATTCTACTCATATGATTCTACTCATACTCCCATTGTCTGTTTCTAATTGCATTTATGACAAGAAAGTGAGTAGGCAAAATGACAAATTTTTTTTTAAGGTTTTGTTTAGAGAATTTAGAATTAAAATTGAAATTGAATGACTCAATTTTAATTTTAGTGTTTGGCAGTTACCTAAAATTAAAATTAGAATTTTACCCACAAATTCATGAAATTGTAATATAATTAGAAAAATAATTTCATAATTTTATTTTCAACTCATATGAATTATAATTTCACTATTGTCCCTGTCATTCTCTCTCCCACCGTCGTCGCCATCTCACTCCACTACTATCGTTGGCATTGTCAGTCCACCATTGTCATTACCAATAATGATGAGCCATTGTTGACGAAGATGACTTATCGAATCGTCATAACCGACGGTTTATTGCCGCTACAACTAAAATGATGCTTTGTCGGACCGTAACCACCGGCAATCTACCTTCACCGCCACCATTAATGACAATAGCTCTTTGGATCATTACCGTTGGCGATTTACCATCATTTCCATCACCACAACCAGTGATCGATCATCACCTCTAACGCCATCACCAATGGCAATGGTCAATCATCATTGTCACTGTCACTTTCATCGTCAATAATTTTTATGAAATTTCAATTTCAATTTTAATTTATTATATAAAATAAAAATTACAATTATAATTTTAACACAATTCTAATTCTAAAAAATTAAAACTGAAATTAAAAATCTCAATTCTAATTTCAATTCTTAAAATTATTCATGGAGAGTCACCTGCTTTTATAGTAATTGAAATTTTTTTAGTATTTAATGTAGTTTACTTGCATAGAATTTGTGAATTAAATTCTTGTCAATGACTGAAAATGATTGAAAACTTTAATATCTGAATCTTGTAGCTTTATGAATATGATACATGTCTGCGTATTTTGGATACAATCCCACTTATTCATAGGCAAAGTATTATTTACAATCGCAATTCTTATTGTATAATTTGAAAATCCTCACTGCTTTTTTGAATGAATTGTGCCTATGTTATTGAAATTTTAAACTGAAGCTTGTGAATAGAAAAATACCAAGCCAGATCGCTGATTCACAATGCTTTGGGCCACTGTTTATTTGGAATTTATTTCCTTTTTTTTTATTTATTTTTCAGTTTTTCCATATTTATTTTTTAAAAATAAAAAATAAAAAATTTATTATATTTTATTTTATTAAACTGTTCACTTTCTTTTAGTCATATATGTGTTACACGCTTTATGAAAAGTCAAAATTAGAGTAAATTAATTAAAAAATAAATTTTTTATCTTTAATTGACTAAAAAAAATTATTTTGAATCCGATTAAATATTTATAGAAAGATCAGAAATCAAATTGAGCGTTTATTCTAAAAGGTAAGACTTACATTTTCTTAGTATTGCTTTTTGAATTATTGTTATAAAAATTATTTTGTTGAAAATATTAATTAAAATTTAATTTTAAAATAAATTTCATATGTTTTAATTATAAATATTTTAAAAACAGTTAAATAACAATTCAAAACCATTTTTCTTAACAATATATAAAATGATTCTTTTTGAAAAAATAGTTTCAACTTGGATGCTAAACAAACTTCTTAGTTATTTTTTCTCTCAAATAAAACTTTTCTCTTAAATAAAATTAGATAGGTACTTTACTTTTTTTAATATATTTTTCTTTCTTATTATTGTCAATCCAAACACAGTCTTAGACAGTGGGGTAAATAAGAATACAGATAGGTGCCTTGGCCCCCTAAACTACTTGAAAATATTTATTTTTACTCTTGTATATTCAGCCTAATTTTTTAATTAATTATTCTAAATTTTTAATTAGTCTCTAAAATTAATTTTTATAAATAATTTTAAATGTTAAAAATATTTAATTAATGTTGATACTATAAACATGAAAGATCAATTAATTAAAAATATACTTGTATTTAAAAATATAATTAGTTATTATTATCTGAAATAAAAATTATTAGAAAATATAAAAAATGACTTTTTATTTTTCTATTTTCTTATTAATTTGGGATTAAATAAAATTTTTTAATTTCGTCCCTAATGTTAGACGATACACTGTATTAAAATTACTATATTTTATAATATTGTATCAAATTCACATATTTTTAATACAGTTAAAAAAAGTGATAATACAAAAAATCTCAGAATTTTTTAATAAACTTTCTCATTTCCCAACAGGCTTCTATTTTATCATTGTAGGCAAGGAAATTGAGCATGTTACTTTTGGAAATTGGGATCAAATGAGGTGACCCTAATTTTATGCAACAATAGATTTGTGCTTCTTTTTGGATGTAGGCCTAATTTCAAAATGTAAAAAATTAAAAAGTTGATTACTTTAAGATCACAATTAATTAAAATTTAGGGAGAGAGACTATTTGTTTATGGTAAAGCAAAATTAATAATTAAGATTTGATAATAATGTGGGACAATGTACTTAACTAGATTAGATTGTGCTTAAGAACAAAAGCAGAAGGGGGACCAAAAGTAATTAATAAAAAGGATCAAATTAGCAAGGCGGTGTAGGGCAATTAATTTGGGGTTTTTCATTTTTCTGACTAGTGAGTGTGCATAGGGCATGGCAATATATAGAAAATATTCATAATAAATGCATTGCTTCTCTTATTTTATACGTGTATAAAGTATAGTATTTTAGGGCAAGTCTTGATGAGATCTACCCACCAGAAAACCCTTTCCAAATCTAAACCGTTTGTAAGGGATATACTCACTTATTACAATCTTATCATTGTATGGGTGCAGGACTAAAAGTCAAATTGACTGAACCGATTAAATCAATTAAATTAAATTGAAATTAATTATTTTATAATTTATTTAATTTAATTTAATTTGAAAATACAATAAATTAAAATATATATATATATATATATATATATATATTATAATTAAATATATTTGATTTTATTTTATATACAACCATATATTTTTTTAACTTATTATTAATTAAGAATTTAAAAAAATAATCATCCATAAAAATTAACTAAATATAAATAAATAAATAAATCTACTTCTTGAGAAAAAAAATATAAATTTTAGGTATGTTAATTAATGAAATAAATAATTTTTGAGTTATATAATATTGAACTATTTTTGAAATTTTTTTATTACCGATATTTTATCGGTATTTTTCTCTAAATTTATAATAAAATAATGATGATTTATAAAAAAAAATCTTTGATTTAAAATCGACAAACTAAAAGTATTAAAATCGATTATTTGATTATAATGATGGTTTGGTTTAGTTTGAGAATTTTCAAACTAAAGATATTGATTTGATTTGATAATAACTTTTCAAATCGATCAAATCGAACTGATGTCATCCCATTAAGGGTATAATATATATTTTCAATATAATAAATATTACACGAGATAATATATATAAAAAAATTGAAAAATTAGGTCTTGAGTTTAAGTCTTGAAGATTAAAAAAAAAGGTATTGGGAGAACTGTGCTCCCCTTTATGGATCCACCCAACTTAGCATAAATTAATTAAGTTCAATGAATTTGAATACTACGTGGTGAAGACAAAAAAAAAATTGAAAAGCTAAAAAAACTAAAAACTGAATGATGAAAGAATTGCAAAGTAGGGATGGTAATTTTGTTTGTTCTGTCCTAAATGAGACAAGTAATATCTGTCCGAGATAAAATGAGTCTTTTATTTTGAACTCAAGTCGGATTCGGGTATTAATAATATTCGCCTTTGAATCCTAACATATTACATATATTTTTTTTAATATTATATTTATATTTAATTTATATTTTTTTTAATTTATAATTATTTTTTATGTGAAATATAAATTATATTATATGAATATATAAAAAATAAATAAAAAATAAAAAATAAAAAAATATATAAACACATATTATACGTCTCGTTCTGTTATCCACCTTATCCCATCCCCTTATCTATTTACACCACCCCGAAGTAGGGTGAATGTTTTTATTTCGGATTTTACAAAATCTTATCCAAACTCCACTAGTTGTGATTCCTATTGCAGAGTGATGCATTACGAACTGATTGTGAAATCCTAGGGAATATAATTTTTTCTAATTTTTCTTTTGTAATTTTAGTTGTATTTTAATGGGTTTAATTATGTATTTTTGAATTATATAATGTTTAATTATTATATTTTAATGAGTTTTTAATTATGTAATATTTAATTATATTCATATTCAATAAATAATTTCAACACTAGTGAACCAAAATAAATTATAGAGTTCAACACCATTGAGATTGAGTTGAACAAATTCAAAAAAAAAAAATTATCCTAATTTTATGAAATTATTAAAACAAAATGAATTAATATATAAGATGGGATAAAGTATATGAAAATGAATCTTGTGTTAGTGTGGAAGCAAAGGATATTCCAACAAATGGACTTAAAAGTTTTGCCCTTGATAGGTGCACTTTCCGAAAGTTCTGAAAAGTGAAATTTGGGAGATACAGAGAGTATCTCAAAAAAAAAAAAAAAAAATAACTCAACGCAAAAGCAGAAGAGAGTTAGAGAAAAAGAGTATCCTTTTATTTCAAGAAAAGCACCAAACACTTCCCACTTGCTTCCTATTCAACAAATAATTATTCAAGTTTCAAAATAAAGTATGATATATATATAATTGAAATTTAAAAATAATTATATATTAGTTCATTTGCCAAATCTGACCCATCTCCTAATCCTAATTGTTACAAAATTTCTTGTATGTGTGTTTTGTACCCACCCTTCACTGGGTCCCCATTTCACACCAACATTGAAGCAAGACATTTCTTTAGTCAAAACCCACTGTTTGGATAATGGCAAACACTATCCAATAATATTAAGAATTTTTCTCATTTCTCATATTCAGTAAGAGTAAGACAGAACATATACAATTGATATCTTTATTTTCAGTTCTCTCTCTTTAGTTATTTCATTATCTTAGATAAAATGAGAATATTTCTTTATTATAAAATTTATGTTGAGACTCAAATTATTTGTCAAGCGTATTAGAATTATTATACCTAATCAAATATATAGTTTTCTTCTTTTTAGCAGTTATGCTTGATATAATCAATAATATCACATCAAATAGAATAGATAATACATTATAAGAATTGTAACTATAAATGCAATAATGCAATTAGAAATGCACTTACAAGATCTAATATGATAAGACCGATTCTACATAATTATTCAAATTTTAGTTTAAATCTATCATATTAGATCAAGTTAGTTTAAATTATTAAATTGAATCAATTGATCACATTTTTATAATAGAATATTATTATTTTTTATAGAATTTTCTTTTAATCGATTTAATTTTTCGAATCAGATGAAATCGAATTAAATTTTATAAAATATTTATTTTTATTTTTAAAAATCAAATCATATCGAATTAGATAAAAATCCAATCCAACCCTACTAGCTATTATGTTTATTTGTATCATTTCAATTATTCAGCATAATATAGGATCTTTTTATTCTAAATTTATTTAATTTTTGAAAAGATTAGACCATAATATTGTGACACATGGACTAAATAATTGAGCAAATGGGACTCCTTAATTTTGTTGTAAAATTGCAACAAAATCTAATTTGACAAATTTTGTCCTCTAAAATTAGAGATAGTGGGGCTAAATCTAAATTCTATGTTGCTATACTCATTATCACTACTTGTTTATGAATTTAGATTTTGTTACACTTAATTAAATATATATATATAGCCATGTTTTTATATAAGGTTAATTACAAAATAAAATGCCTTTAAATTTTGCATTAATATGCATTGAAATTTATTAAGACAAGTCTCAAAAGGTTTTTTTTTTTATAATTAATTCTTAGGTCCATCCAAAAACTTAAATGAAAGGTTGCATATTTCCAAAAAGGAATAATTTAGATGTGGAAAAAGTATGATTAGCCCTTAATTGAATTTGACTTTCCTAATTATACAATTTTAGAAATAGATTTTTACAATTAGGTTAATAGGCTATGGCCTAAGATCATTGTCGTGCATTGATGAAGAATTTGACTCTTTGTGTTCAATTAATTTAAGTAGAGGGGTAGTATTGGAATATATCCCTTGAAGGGGGGTAAATGTGAGATTAGAACAAATGACTATCCAAACTATAAAAAATAAAAAATTACTTAGTTTGTTAGATATTATTATGAGGGTTTTTATATATTTTAATCTAATCGTAAATATATATATGATTTGATCTGATTTGAATTTTTTTTTTATTCTTAAAAATAATAAATTAATTATTTTTATAAAATATTTAAATATTTTGAAATTTGAAACATTTTAATTATATTGATATTTAATAAATAATTTTTAATTTTTATATCAAATAAGTTTTTAATCAAATGAATTTAATTAAATACTAATTTTGTTTATATAAGGTAAAACAAAAATAAATAATTTTTAATTTTTATATCAAATAAGTTTTTAATCAAATGAATTTAATTAAATACTAGTTTTGTTCATATAAGATAAAATAAAAATTTTATACATATATAAACAAATAACTTATATTAAATCACCATTGTATTATGTACTTCTTAATAAAAAATTAAATTCCCATCAATTTATAAATTAATTTAACTTTACATTTCTCCACATATATAATTTTATTTAGGTAATTTTTAAAATTTTAAATTTTAATTATATATATAAATATATTAAAAAACACAACAATTAATTTCCACACTATAACTTATTTTATTTTAATCCTAAAAATAGTTCAAAATATATTTTATAATTAAAAAACTATTAATTAGGATATAAACATATTTTTTCATAAAAAATAAACTCATACTGATATATTTTTACTTTATTACATATGAATTCAATAAATATGAATAAAAAGTCTGTCCTATATGATAATTGAAATAAAAATTTTTGAGATTTGTATCCATATACTAAAAAATTTAAATCAATTTGATTAATTCAATAAATTAGATATGATAAAAAATATATTGAAAAAAAAATAATATTTTTATAAAAAATTTATGTTGAAAATAAAATTAGAAAAATTTATTACTAAATAAATTTTCTATTTAATTCATATAATTGATTAGTCCAACTTCATTTTGAAAATATTAAATTAGGCAACAAATTGGAGGTTGAATAGATTTATTTATTTATATATATATATATATTATATATCAGGAACTATTGAATTTATTAATAGTCAATTACTAGATAACAAAATTATTATAATTAAATTTGAAAAAAATTATACACATAAAAATATTATAATAAAAAATTGAAAAGCCAAAAATAAAATAAAGAATTTGAGAGGAGGTTTGACCAAATGTAGTCGGATCCAGCACCATTCTACGTGGAACAACCACTCCATTCGTCTCGCCGGTGAATGCCAAGAGAAATTTGTAATATAAAATATATTTGAATATAAAATAAAATTAAAAAAGCGTGAATTATGTCACATATTATATTTAAAATAAAAGTAAAATATGATATATATATATAATAAAAATTGAATTTAAAAATTATTTAATTTTTATCATATTTTAAGTAATTCTTCTAACATTTAACCACTTATTAATTTATTTTCATATTGTTATATTTTTATAAATTTAAATTAATATTTATACAAATCAATATATTTAATATAATTTTATCATATATTAAAATATTTTTAAAAAATATAAATTAAATAAAAATATAAAAAAAATACTCATAATGTGATTTAATATAATTTATGTTTTAAATTAATTATATTACATAAAAATTTGAAATTTGAAATTTAAATATTTCAAAATAAAATTTTATTAATTTAATAAAAATTATTTAAATAATATATTTAAATAATTTTATTTTATAAAAAATGAGGCTTTTATTCATAAAGAAAAATAATACATCTTGAGAAAAATAATTAAAAAAATTACAATCAAAATAAATATAAAATTAATTTAACCTCTAAATTTCATTGAATAAGTTATCAAAACAATAATATTCAGTTTAATAATTATAATTCACACATCAACAGAAACACATTTCACTCGAAATTGATATCAAGTCGTTTGATAAGTATGATTATTAAAAATCAGATGGAATTTTTTCTACATATTGAAAAAATAAATAAATCTCTATATATAAATAAAAAATATATAAACAAAATAAATATAAATATAAATAAAGAAAATTAAATCTAACATGAAAATCTTATTTAAAATAATAACAAACAATTTAAGATAAAATAGATATTGCACAATTCGACATTAAACAAAGATAATAATAAAGAAAAATAAAATAAAAAATAGTAGAATAAAAAAAGAAAAAAATGGACAGAGAAAAAGAGGCAGCGGCTAAAAAAATAGACTACATTGTTGTTGAACTTGTGATAATACTAATTGACAATTTCATTTTTAGAATAAAGAAAATTGCCTAGAATAATGCCGATTATATATTTTAACAAATTAAAATAGGATTAATTATAATTTTTTCTTGTAAAATGATTCAATATATTAAATTTTTTTAACCTTTTAAAAATATATTAACCATCTCTGACGAATGTCATAATATACTATTAGACTTTTTCATCCAAATTTATCATTAGTCAACCCTTATTCAACCTATAAGAGTAGTAAAAAAATAAAAATATCCTTATCTTTTATTTTTAATTAATTACATTTTATTTTTATTTTAATTTTTTTTAAGATTAAAAAATTTATTTTCATATTTTTGACAAATATTAAAATAAAAATAAATAAAAATATTTTTTATTTTTTATTTGTTATTTTTATTTTAAAAAATAATTTAACAAGAAATTGAATTATTAATTAAATTATTTCTTTTTAAATTTTTTTAATACAAATAAAAAATTTATTTTCATATTTTTGACAAATTTAAAAATAAAAAATAAAAAAATATTTTTTAAAAAATATTTTTTCTTTAAAAAATATTTTTATTTTCAAATTTATCAAAAATATGAAAATATATTTTTTAATCTTAAAAAAAATTAAAGAAAAAATAGAATGTAATTAATTAAAATTAAAAGATAAAATATTTTTATTTTTTTACTACCCTTATAAGATTGATTAACAGTTGACTAACAATAAAATTGGATTGAAGGGTTCAGTATATATTTTGACATTTATCAAGGGGAGTTAGTATATTTTTAAAAAATCAGAAAATTTAGTGTATTGGATTATTTTACAGTGAAAATTGTAATTAATTCATTAAAATATTATTAAGTGAGTAAAACAATATAATTAATTAAATTAATAATTAATTTGTATTATATAAATAAATAAGAGAGGGAAAATACCAATTAACCGGCTGTCCAATTAGCAGTTCAAAAGCACATTTGAGTGAGAGTCCTTTTTACTGTACAGTATGTAAACCGGTTTTGCAACCAATGGCTCAGATTGTAGTAATCCAACGGTCTCTATTATGACACCCACGTTTTGAAAGACCGTAGACCGTTCTATAATGGGTTGGTGGATCCATTTATTAGATGGTACCCCACACATATTCATGTCCACGTCATCACATCAGCTTTTACTTGGCTCCGCGTCAGCTATCTTTGCTACCAGTCAACCTTTTTACAATCTCGGAAAAAAATTGCCTTCAATTGCTCTCAATGTTCTTCTGTTCTGCCTGCTATAAATATTTTTCTTTCCTTAATAATATTTTTTTTTCCATTTGCTTATAATAAAATTGAAAGGGTGTTTAGAATCATGGCTTATCTTCTGATCATTTAAAATAATAAAAACAATGCTCATATTTTTTTTTTATATATATTCATATTTGCAAATTAATTTAATTATGTACACTTTTGAAAAGATGTCCAAATGGAATATTAGGAATGTTAAGGTCTATGGACTCTAACTAGCTATTCAAAAAAAATTTTTAAAAAAATTATTAAGATGTTGGGACGGAACTAGATATAAATATTTGAGGGTCAAATATAATATTAAAAAAAATAAATTAATGAAAAAATATGAATAATTTTTTAATTTTAAGGTGTTATATTTATACTAAATATACGTATGTAAAAATATGTATAAAAAGTATAGATATAAAGTAAAATATTTTAAAATTTTAAGCTATTTATATATATTTTTTAAAATAATATATAAAAAATATGAGTAAAAATATAAATTTTTAAGAATTTGTGAACCATATACCTCTAACTGATAACATATTTCACCCTGATATGATGAGAGTATATTTCTTCTAATCACGTTGAAATGTCAATATGTGAATAAAAGAAGTATTCTCATATCCCGCCTAATAATTTCTAAAAAAAATATTTTTTTCATTTTTTTAAAAGATAATTTTAAATAAATTGCAAAGTTTTTTCAATGCTATTAAACTTTTGAGAGTGAAATGCGAGTAAATGGCTCTTAAAATTACCAATTTTTGGTGAATTTTATATTTTGATTACTAAACGAAAAATTCTTCAAATATATCATTAAAGTTCGAAAATTTTTTTACTAGTAGGTCACAAGTTGAAACTGAAACTCATTTTGCTGACATAGCGTTACACGTCATCGCTAGAGGCTGACTGTGTTGGCACTTCAATGCCATGTGTGATTAATGATTGAGTCGACAAGTCCAAATTTTGATTTTTTTACACTTTGCTCACTAAATGAAAAATTCTTTTAGATTATGCCACTAACTTTTGAAAATTTTTTCATTAATAGGTGTTGGCCGAATTTAAAGACTATTTTGTTGATGTGGCATGCCATATAATCGTCGAAGGATCAATCAGCTGCCACATCGTCACCTCGATCTCAATTAGCTTGACACATTACATCTGAGCAGTGTATCTCATATGTATTAAAAAATTTATAAATAAAAAATTAGGTCAAACATAGCCTCACCGTCTTCTTCTTTTTCACCCTTCTGCATGGTTTCTTCTCCAATTTATCTCCATTTTAGTAGTGGCCATAAACACATAAGATTAACAAAATCCCACCATAAATTCAATTAAAGACACAAATATAAACACATAAGATTAATAAAATCCCACCATAAATTCAATTAAAGACACAATATTTATATATATATTTTTTATATATTCATATTTGCAAATTAATGTAATTATTTACACTTTTGGAAAGATGTCCTAATGGAATATTAGGAATGTTAAGGTCTATAGACTCTAACTAGCTATTCAAAAAAAAATTTAAAAAAAAAAATTATTAAGTAAGATGTTGGGACGGAACTAGATATGAATATTTGGGGGTCAAATATAATATTAAAAAAAATTAAATTAATGAAAAAATATGAGTACTTTTTTTAATTTTAAGGTGTTATATTTATACTAAATATACATATATAAAAATATGTATAAAAAGTATAGATATAAAGTAAAATATTTTAAAATTTTAAGCTATTTATATTTTTTTTTAAAATAATATATAAAAAATATGAGTAAAAATATAAATTTTTAAGAATTTGTGGACCATGCACCTCTAACTGATAACATAGTTTCACCTTGATATGATGAGAGTATACTTCTTCTAATCACTTTGAAATGTCAATATGTGAATAAAAGAAGTATTCTCTTGTCCCGCTTAATAATTTCTAAAAAAAATACTTTTTTCATTTTTTTTAAAAGATAATTTCAAATGAATTGCAAAGTTTTTTCAGTTTGTTGTTAAACTTTTGAGAGAGAAATGCGAGTAAATGGCTCTTAAAATTACTAAATTTTGGTGATTTTTATATTTTGATCACTAAATGAAAAATTCTTCAAATATATCATTAAAGTTTGAAATTTTTTTAACTAGTAGGTCACAAGCCGGAACCGAAACTTATTTTGTTGACATAGCATTACATGTCATCGCTAGAGGCTGACTGTGTTGCCACGTTAATGCCATGTGTGATCAACGATTGAGTCGACAAGTCCAAACTTTGGTTTTTTTAACACTTTGCTCACTAAATTCTTTCAGATGTGTCACTAACTTATGAAAAAAATTTCATTAATAGGTGTTGGCCGAATTCAAAGACTGTTTTGTTGATGTGGCATGCCATATAATCGTCGAATGATCAGTCAGCTGCCATATCATCACCTCGATCTCAATTAGCTTGACATATTACATTTGAGCAATGTATCTCATATGTATTAAAAAATTTAAAAATAAAAAAATAGGCCAAACATAGCCTCACCATCTTCTTCTTTTTCACCCTTCTGCATGGTTTCTTCTCCAATTTATCTCCATTTTAGCAGTGGCCATAAGTACATAAGATTAACAAAATCCTACCATAAATTCAATTAAAGACACGATATTTATATTTCTACTATATATTATCTCCTACCTTCAAACTAGGATTTTAGGGTTTTTCCTTTCAGATTCATCAATGGCGATCGAATTAGCGATCAATGCAGACAAAACCCAGAAAGTCATTAAAGACCTTGAGGTATGAAAGACTATTATATCCTCCTGCACCTAATTATTTACAACCCTTACCACTCATTTCACTTCCCTCCAAAACTCTCAGCCTTAGAAATATCCTAATATCTTGATTCCAAATTTCAATCCCTATAATATAATTCCCAGCAAATTTTTCAATCCTTATCTCATAGGGAAATCTCTATCCTTGAAAGTGAATCTGCTGCTGCAGCCAAAATCGAGGAGCAAAAGGAGAATGCCTTAGCGGATATATGAAAATCCTTTGTCGGCACTTTTACTTATTAGTTCATTGTCAACGCTGGTCTAATTCTTCGTTATAGTTTATTCATTGCCAATTTGTGTTGTTTCTCTGATTTGTTAATGTGTTTGCTTTTGTTTTCGGAAATGAGAAAATGATATCATATATTATTTGATTTGTTGATTTCTATTTAGTACATGTCATTGCACATTAGTTTTCATGATTTTTCTTTTGCTTGCTAATATATAATTGGTTTTTATTGATTTTGTTAAAAGAATTAGATTATGATATTCCACCTAATCTACACAAAATGTCTATGTTTTATGTTGGTTCAATTTAATGAAAATATTGTGTTTGATATATTTTTGTTGTTTCCACTCTGATTTTTCATAGTTGAGATGTTATGTATTGAAATATAGATCCGGTGATGTGTTGTAGATTAATTATTAGCAATAGATTGTGTTTGGTTAACCATTTTTATTTTTTTTATTTTCATTTTTTTCTTACTTTAGTTAATTTTGGTTCTATATCTCTCTCTGTATAATTGATCGGTACATATATCTCTCTCCATATATGGAGATAGAGTCTGCAAATCTGTATAACAAGGCCCCACAAGCATCCAAAATGGGTTGCTTATGTGAACTCATTGACTCAATATTTGGATCCTACATGACATCGACGTGGCAAGTGAGTCAACTCCGATGATGATGTATCAATCTACATCAGCAAAATTTACTTCGAATTCAGCTAGTGACCTATAGATGAAATTTTCTAAAAATTAGTGATACATTTGAAAGAATTTTTCATTTAGTGAACAAAGTGTAAAATTCACCGAAGTTTGGACTTGTTGACTTAACCATTGATCACACGTAGCATTAATGTGGCAATATAGTCAACCTCCGGTGATGATGTATCATGCCACATCAGCAAAATGAGTTTCAGTTCCGGCTTGTGACCTATCAGTAAAAAAATTTCAAACTTTAGAATATTTGAAGAATTTTTCTATTTAGTGATAAAAATGTAAAAATCACTAAAATTTGGTGATTTTAGGAGTTATTTATCACGTGAAATGTTAAATTAAAATTTGGAGAAAAGTTAATATATATTTAGAATTTAAAGATGTTTTTACAGTCCAATAACAAGCCTAAATTAATTTGGCTAAATTGCTTTTAACTTTATAAAACAATTACATGATAAATAGTTACAAGATTAATGAAATCCCACCATAAATTCAATTGAAGATACAATTTTTATATTTTTACTGTATATTATTTCCTACATCCAATTAGGGTTTTAGGGTTTTTCCTTTCAGATCCATCAATGATGATCGAATTAGCGATCAATACAGATAAAATCCAAAAATTCATTGAAAACCTTAAGGCCCGAAAGACTATTATATCCTTCTGCATCCAATTATTCATAGTCCTTACCACTCACTTCACTTCCCTCCAAGACTCTCTGCCTCAGAAATATCTCAATCTCTTGATTCTAAATTCCAATCCTTAGAATCTAATTCCTTGCGAACCCTTCAATTCTTATTTTATAAGGAAACCTTTATCCCTGAATGTGAGTCCACTGCTGCCGCCAAAATTGAGGGGCAAAAGGAGAATGCTTTGGAAGAGATATGAAAATCCTCTATCGCCATTTTCACTTCTTGATTCATTGTCAAAACTGGTGTAGTTCTTCATTGTAGTTGGTTCATTGTCAATTTATGTTGTTTCTTTGATTTGTTAATGTGTTTGTTTTTGTTTTCGAAAATGAGATTAGATATTATTTGACTTGTTGATTTCAATTTAGTGCATGTTAGTGTACTTTAGTTTTCATGATTTTCCCTTTTGCTTGCTAGTATATGATTAATTTTTCTTGATTTTGCTAGAAGAGTTAGATTATGATATTTCACATAATTTGCACAGAATGTCTCTATTTTATGTTGGTTCAATTTAATAAAAATGTTATATTTTATGTATTTTTATTATTTTCACTTTGATTTTTCATAATTGAGATGTTATGTATTGAAATATGGATCATGTTATGTGTTATGGATTAATTATTAGCAATAAATTGTGCATGGTTAACCTTTTTTATTTTTTTATTTTCATTTTTTGCTTACTTTAATTAATTTTGGTTCTATATCTCTCTCTGTACAATTGAGCAGTGTAGATTTCCCTCTTCATACATGTCACGCATGCGTGGAGAGAGAGTATGCAAATTTGCATAACTTGGTCACAAGCATTCAAAATGGGTTGTCTAAATGAACTCATTGACTCAATATTTGAATCCTACATGGCATCGATGTGGCGATAATATAGCAAGTGAGTCAATTCCGATGATGATGTGTTAATCTAGGTCAACAAAATTTGCTCTGAATTTAGCCAGTGACCTATCGATGAAAAAATTTCTAAAAATTAGTGATACATCTATAAGAATTTTACATTTAGTAAGCAAAGTGTAAAATTCATCAAAGTTTGAACCTGTTAACTCAATCCTTGATCACACGTAATACTGATGCGGCAACACAATTAGTTTCTGGCAATGACGTGTCATGCCACGTTAGCAAAATGAGCTTCGATTTTGGTTTATGACCTACCAGTAAAAATTTATTCAAACTTTAATAACATATTTAAAAAAAATTTTATTTAGTAATTAAAATATAAAAATCACTAAAATTTGGTGATTTTAGGCGCGATTTAACCCGTGAAATGCTGAATCAAAATTTGGAGAAAAGGTAATAAATATTTTTTTAAAGATGTTTTTACAGTCCAATAACAAGCCTAAATTAATTTGGCTAAATTGCTTTTAAATTTATAAAACAGTTACACGATAAAAGTATAAGAAATATGATCAATAATTTAAAAAATAATTATATTTAATTTTAATAATTATTATTTTAAGTATAATAAATTTAAATTTTTTACTTGTTAACCAAATAAATAATTTTGAGGAATATATGCACTAACACTTTTAATATTGGTAGGAAAACAAAAATTGAAGGAAGTGGAACATAGGAAACAATGCCTAATCATAATGAAAGTTAACAATGGCCTTTTCAATTGTTAAAAATTAAAAAAAAAAATTATAATAAATAAACTTTATAATGTAATATTTTTCCTATTTCATTAAACCAAAATTAATTAGTGAATTTAATGATATATTTATTTATTTTTGTCTTAAAGATGATAATGAGGTAAGAATTTTTCATTTTTCATATAATTTGTTTTAAATGAGATTGAAAATTCTCACTTTTTATCTCCGTAAGACATAAATGTGATATATATCTTAATTCTTATAAGAAATTAGGAATTATACTAATTTCATACTATCATGATACCGTTATTAAATCAATCTTTTTAACTCTTTAAGAATTAAAAAAAAAAAAATTATTTGGAATGACAATTTTATGTTTTTTATTGTCATAAGACTGAAATGTGAGGTAAATGATAACAAAAATCATCAATTTTTTTTTTATGATTATTAAAGAAATTCTTTCAGGTGAATATTTAAAATTTTATTTTTTTCAGTAAGAGATTAATAACTAAATTCAGGTCAAAATTTTATTAAAGTGCTGATGTGATATGATATGTCACCTCAATTAAATGACTTTAACACATTATTTTAATGAATTTTAGTTATCAAATATAAAAAAAAATTTTAAAGTTTAGTGTTTTTTGGAATCATTTATAATTTTAGTCTTTTAATTATATTTTTTTAATTTTTAATTAAAAATATTATTTTAATTTTATTTACTAATATTTTTTAATTATTTTTATTTTTCATTAAAATATTTTTTAATTTTTTAAGTGAAAATATTCTTCTAATTTAAATTTTATTTAATTACATAAATTTAAATAATAATTTTCTTCTAAAAATCAATCTATGAATTTCAAAACCATAGATTAATTTTTTTATTTAAAATGTTTTTAATTTTTAAATAAAAATATTTTTTTAATTTAAATTTAAAAAAAAAATGAAGAATTATTTTGCCTCATTAAATTCAAATAAGTTTTTAAATTTGAATATAAGATCATCTAATAGATCATAAATTTTAATCATTGAGTTATTAACTTTTATACAAGAATTTATATAAATTCTTTATATCGTCTAATAGTTATTAATTTATTAGAAATATATTTTCACTTAAAAAATTAAAAAGAATATATTTGAATAAAAAATTAATGATTTTGGATTCATATATTAAATTTTTTTAAAAAATATTGTTTTAATTTGTGAAAAATTAAATAAAATTTAAATCAAAAAAATATTTGCACTTAAAAATAATTGAAAGAATATTTTGAATAAAAATAATTACAATAATCAAAAGACAAAAAATATAAATGATTTTAAAAATTATTAAACTTTACTAGAATTTATCTGACGCGAATTCAAAGTGACATGCTAAGTCAAATGGCTACGATATAATTTTAATCAGAAACTTCTAAATTATTTATGATTAAAAAAATAAAAATTTCAATATTTATTGACATAAAATGTTTCTTTAATAATCATATTTAAAAGAAATCAAAATTTAATATTTTTCATATCATTTATTCTTGGAATATGAAATATATTATTATTTTAATGATTTAATTTATCAGAAGATGAAAATATTTATGAACTGATATATTATAAGAATGATGAATTTAAATTATAAAATTTTTTAACTAAACTTTTATTGATAATATTTGAATTTTAACGTAAACGTTTGGAATAAAAATTTAAGGAAAAGGAAAAGTAACAAATCATTCATGTGATTTTTTTAATGGAAGAAAAACAAATATGAGAGATGTTATAGTTTTTAGGTCAAGCAATATATGCGATTGCTTGAAGCATTACACCCTAGGTATCTAGTTTGGAATACCTAGCATGCTGCCCCCAGCTAGCATATATATAGGTTTACACTAGGGTTGAACCAGTTAATGGGCTCT
>CANXYC011031755.1:0-19767 GCA_948193065.1 Aleurites moluccanus | reverse complement strand
TCTATCATCTAAATGCAAAGGAGTTTCTTCTACCAGACCTAGAGATTTTCTAAGGTCTTCAGCTGCTTTGTTACTTTCCTGATTAGCAGCTCTGATGTCAGGGTCAGCAATATAAGGAACTATTTTGTCTTTCCTTAATTGCAAAATTTCTTTTTCAGAAATAGGTATTTTCAAAACTCTTTCTCACTTAATTGCATCAAGCCTATCATTCACCAATTTTTCTACTTCTTTTGCTAAAGCATTTCTTTGTTCTAGTAAATCGCCTATATTTCCTTTTGCATGCAACTGCTCAAGGAGAAGGCTCAATTCATTATGAATATTTTGGAATGAAGTCAATCCTGAAGGATTTGAGCTGACACTTTCTTTCCTATCTAATTTTCCCATTTTTTTTTATCTAGAATTACTGGGTGTATTTTTAATTTTTTTTATTTTCTAAAAATATTACCCAATTTTCTAGACCTGGAGAATTTTTCCAGAGAGCAAGAAAAAAGTCAATTTTTTTGAAGTGCAATCTTTTCCAAATTAAATAATCTCTTTTTAGATTATCACTCCAATTTGAAGTTCTAGAAGTCACTAGAGGAGTATCTTGATCTAAAATGGCTAATTAATTAAAAACCGGATACTTCTCTTTTAGAAATTCAATTATATCAGCTACACCATAATATTCATAGGCAATTTTATTTTCTAAGGGAGAATTTCTATAAATAGAATCAATTCTAATTAATTCGTCCCTATACTTAATTCTTCTATAAACCCAAGAATATTCCCACTGTATTATTGGATACTCTTTTCTTTCTGTAATCGAAAAGTGTTTTACACTATTATATACTCTTCCAGGGATTAAGGAATTCCCTCCAAAAATTTCATCCATAAACTAGCAAATTAAATAAATTTTGGGCCTATATGAACAATATTTTGAAAACCAGGGATCAAAATATAATTAAATATTAGTTTATTTCTGGAAAGGGACTTTTATGTTTTGAAAATTAAAGTTCAAGGACTTTATCATTACAAAATAAGGTTAAAGGACCATAAAGTGCGTTAATCACAAGTTGAGGGACGATGACTGAAACTTACCCTTCAATACCAAGTAGTACATTAGTTGCAACAGAGGTAACTCAATCAAATTAGCAAGTAAAATATTATCATCAATTTCACTAATACATTTCAATTAACAATATATTCATTTATACATTTTCCCATAAATATAGTTGTCTCTAAGGCACATTCAATAATTATATTTCTTTATTTAACTGTGATGCAACAAAACAGTGTGTCACCAAGTCAACCAATGCATCAATTATATTGTTTAGTATTCAATCTGTACCTATATATGCATCATCAAATCTCTGTGTCTCCTGGGGAATAACAGCAAAAACTCTTCCCTGGCCCCTGCTAGCTGGAGCCTGACTACTACTGGAAGCCTGTTCTCCCCTACCTTTGCCTTTAGCTGAAGCCTCTCTACCCAGATTCTGACTAGTCTGCACCACTGGTTGAGATACTGTAACCGATGGCTGCTGTTGCTCACCCTATAGTAGACATAAGTTAATAAAGTGGCCCTGTTGACCACACTTTAAACATTCTCTTGTTCGTCTCCAACACTCCCCTTTATGTCTCTTATCACAAAACCCACACACCGGAATGCTGGTTGCCTTAGTAATCAGTCTCGAAGAACCTTGAGAATCAGCAGGCACTGACTGACCCCTACTCTGAAGTCTCCTCCTCTGACTACTACCCGTAGATCTCTGCTCAAATCTGGGCACTGGCTCTGCCTGTCTAGGATGGGAACTGCTATCCCCCTCCTACTATGAGATTCAGGACCATCCTTCCTTTTCTAATCTTTCTTTGCCCTCTCAGCCTTATACTTTTCCTTCATTTGAGTAGCCTTATCTATCACTGTAGTCAATGATGTAAACTCTGTGGCAAGTAAGGCATTATGCAAGGCAGCATGCAATCCTCTCCAGAACCTACTAATCAGATCTGCCTCTGTAGGTACTATATGAGCAGCATATCTACTCAGCCGTATGAACTCCTCAACATACTCCTCTACAGATCGATCCCCTACTCTAGCTGCTCAAATCTCACCAGATTCTGGGTCTTCACACCCTCAGTGATGAACTCATCAATCAGACCCTGTCTGAACTCTGCCTAAGTGGGTGGGTGCTCTCCATATAGCATGTTCTCCATATGCCTTGAGAACCATATCCAGGCCTTACCCTTGAGTAACAAACCTACCAACTCTACTGATCTCAACTCAGAATAAGGTAGTCTCCTCACTACCTTCTCCACCTCCTCTAGAAAATCAACAGGATCTGTACCTCTGTCCCCTCTGAACTCAAGTAAGTTTAGCTTCAAAAAGCTAAACATGAAAACTCCACCCTCTTCTATCTCTCTCCTGCCTTCCTGTGCAACTGACTCCCTCTGAGCCCCCCACTGGCTGTACAGGAGCCGATGCCACTACCTCAGGTACTACTGATGGAGGTACTACTGCAGGAGCAGGTGGTAGTTGTGCCTGCTGTCTCTCCCTCATAATCTCAGCCATCTCCCTCCTCAACTCCATCAAACCTCTCATCATCTCTACCCTCCAAGGGTCATCTCCACTCTCTGTGTCCTCTGTAGTCCATCAGGATCGAGACGGACCCTCTAATACTGATATTTCCCTCACTAAGGACTTATTGGAGGCAACCTCAGCCTCCCTGGTGTCTCTATCTCTGCTGTCAGACATCTCTATAATCTATTGGTAAGTACGATAACGATTTCAAAATACAGTAAAAACGCAGAATAAAGACATATAACAAACGATAACAGCAATAGACAACAAAGGAAATCCTATGCTCCATGGTATACTTAATTCTACCCCATTCTGTAACTAGTCACTATTCCTCTGTAATTCAATCACTATTTATCTGTAACCTAGATTCATATTTTGTAAACCTAGTGCTCTGATACCACCTCTGTCACGACCCGGTTTCTCGGACCGCGAAGGTTCTAGGGCACGGGAAATGCCAATGGCAACCGGCACCCGTAGAACTCAGTACCATATGTACAATCTATAAACCTCAATTATATTTATTATTTTGTTATTAATTAATTACCATCCATTGTGTTATTCTGTTAACCTGTCAATTATTCTGTCATTATTTTGCAATTGGCTGTCACAAGTATATATCATATATCATGCATCATCATATAATCAATGTTTTACCATCAATATCATATAAATACAATGTTCATCTCCTAGCTACCCAATACATACCCATGGAGCAGCTAGATAATGAACACCAAAATAATGAAATATAGTAATCCAAAAATATACACAAAGTCTGTAGCAGGTATCCACGGAAGATAGAAAACTACATCCGGCAACCTACTCCTCTCCTGAAAGGGGTAAACAATCAAACGGGTGAGTATAGATGATACTCATTGAATTTACCTACGTCACAATAAATAATAATAGGTATAAGTAGGCAATGGTATCAGTCAAAGGAAATACAGTATATAAAATAGATATCATGGTACAGTAATACCAAAGAAATAACCAATAGGCTCGGTTACATATGGAAAGATAGATAATGGGATGGACTGTATGAAAAGAAATCATACAATCTCCAGTCAGTCAATATATATAAGGACAGTGTAGATCACCTGTATCATATAAGCATAAGGTTGATCAGGCCCTATGGCCAGGACCATAACCCTTCCTAGCTAGGGTATAATAATACAATGTGCACAAGGTCGACAGTATTTCCCCACTACCTTGTAGAATCGGTAGTTCTGTCAAACCATATCAGGGTCAATAACGAGGGATACCATAAGCAACGATGGCATCTAGATAACAGTCAAAACAATAACAATCAGTTCAGTATCAGTCAGTACAGTATTTAATATGCTCAATGACAATGTCATATACAATGTACAATCAATAATTGCAAGTATGGTAATAAGGAAAGGTATGAAACAAAAGTTGGTTTGGTGGTCGAAATTGGTGGGTCAATTGGCATGTCAATGTCGCTGGCGACAATGGCATTCAATTGGTAGGCCTATGGCATGCAAACCAATAGGCCAAAGGTAAATGAACTAGGCATTTCATCGAACACTTGGTGGGCATACATTGGCAAGTCAATAGGTTAGGTTTTGGTGCAAAATTGACTTGCCCATTCAAACCAACAACAAACCACATTCACAACCAAAGTCAAGGTATCAAGAAACACAATTTAAACAACATTAAAATGGCTTTAAATGGCAAGGAAAAATCAAAGAAAATCAAGCAATTCAATAGGCAATTTAGGGCTAGGTTGGTTCTGCCAACATAGGATTTTTGCCAAAGGTTCCCAATCAACATTTTAATGATTCAAACATGTTAAATGATGCAATGTAAACTCACCTATGATCCAAATAGCTCCAAATGCACCAATTCCACCAATTTGCCCAAATTAAGCTACTTTGAAATTCAACTTTGCTCAATCTCCAATTCTATACCAATTTATCCATCAATTAGTTATCCATTCATAGCCAATTAGCCAATTCTAACATCAATTAACAATTCCTAACACTAATTCAACATATCAAACTTTACAACTTCAATTAGCCAACACAAATTGAGAATTTCAATCAATTTGAATAAACTAATGCAATTAATCACTAAACCTATTCAATTGAACCTAATTAACATCTAAATCATCAATCAAACTAAACAAATAAACATCCTTACCTTTAATCATCAAGTTGGCCGAAATCTTCTTCATGAAAATCCTTCCAATCCTTTGCTTCTCACTTCAAATTAATAGTAGAAATGGGTTAAGCTACCTTGAATTACCAATTTTCAATCAAATTCCTAAAGAAAACTATAAGGAATGAGAAAAATGGAAGATGGAGAAGAAGAAAGGAAGCTACGGCAATGGAAGAAAGAAAATGGAGAAGAAGAACACGGATTGGTGATGGTAAAATAAAAGAAAAATCAAATGTAAAATTATAACTAAACCCTCAAACTTCTATCCTTTACACTTTTGTCCTTAAATTTTCTGTAATTTATTCTGATAATTCTGTCAAGATTTAGATATCAGAGTAGAGAGTGGATACCCTTATTTTAATTTATAGTTATTTATAAAAATAGTTCTGGAGTTATTCTGTAACTTCGACCGACCACTTTCCACTATTCACCTTGAATTTCTCTTTATTTACAAAAATGTCATTACTTACTTTTTCAGTGTTTCTAAATGATTTTCACTTCTTTCTTTTTACTAAAATTAGACATAAATTATAGTCATCTTTTACCCCCAGATCAACTTCAGAAGTTCTTCCGTTAACCGGACTGCTCATTTTTCGGCAGTGTTCCTGACACTGCCACTTTCCCTAAAAGTTTCAAGTTTGCTTTCTAACTGTGTCTCAAAAATTATTTCCCACCATTTCAAGACTAAAGGACCATATACTGAGAATTAATTCATGCACATGAGTTAGGAATTCATAGGGTATTACATTCTCTCTTTAATGGCATGGCTTTTCAAAGAACGAGCGCAAACTCTGATACCAACTGATGCAGCGAAAATATCAATGGTAATACGAGATCCTATTATAATTCGTTGATTCGCGCACGAATATCGAAAAATAATCTTCTATAACCTGTTGATTTTAGAAATATTTGGAAATAGGCATCAAAGTTCGTTGATTCAAAAAAAGAATACCGAAAATTGAAAGAAACAACTTTCCAAATAAAAAGATTATTTTTAATTCAAATCCAAACTCCCCTAATCCTAAGATTTACATAACTATATATAGGAAATAACTTTCAGAAAATTCTAAAATATAATATAGTAATTTATTCCCAAAATGAAATAAATTACCAGATGTACATAAATAAGGAAATAAATTAAAACTAACTTAAATAGAAAAACAAATCAAAACTAATATAATATCTTAAATAATGTCTAAAACTAAGTTTCCTATTAAAAATTAATTAAGAAAAATCAAAATACCAAAAATATGAAAGTACAAATATGAAAAATATTAAATTTTGTTGATCTTTATCAACACCTCAATACCAATGGTATGACAGTCCTAGGGTAAGAGAATGTATAAGGCCACAATAGATCCGTAAAACCCAATACTAAACTTTGATTATTATTAATCAATATCCATAACATTCATGCATTCCAAATAAAAGTTGTTTTAATTATATCCATTTATTATATTTCCATTTGTTTCCTACTTATTAAAAGCAACAATAAAACATCATTTATAAAAAACAAGGAAAAGTCCAATAATATCTTTAATATCAATGTTATATTTATAATATACCAATCTACGGAGAAACTAAGAATTTAAATATCCAAAATATTATATACAATACAAAAAAATAAAAAGTATATATGTAAGCTTCTTGTAGAGGAAAAAGAAATTAAGAAGCTCGACCAACTCTATCTGCTTGTTTACTAGCACCTGAAATTAAATAAAGAAAATGAGTGAGTATTCAACTCAATAAGTTATGACAATACATTGATGTCCTTGGTTCTTAGTGAAAGATTAATAAATGATATAGATATAGATATATATAAATAATAACAGTTCATATCAATCTCACAAATGCTTGCTCGGAGCATATGCTTAGAACTCAATAAACTTCCCCTAGGTGAAGCCACTAATGTTTCAAACTCCATTAGTTGATTCATTGGTGCACTTGGTCTAATTTATCTCTTATTGGGAAAGACATTCTATCACAACATTAATTAAGTTTCAATGCATTTTAATAAGTATAATGAACAATATAAGATACAATATAAGGCAACTATCGATATTTCTCACAATTCTGTGCAACATAATCGTACAAAGCACATTGAGATTAACAGACATTTTATTAAAGAGAATCTAGAAACCAAAATTATATAACTGCCGTTTGTCAAGTCAGAAGATCAATTAACAGATATTTTGATTAAGGCTATAGCATTTCAGAATTCTCTTGTTAAGTTGGGTGTCAAAAATATTTTTTCACCAACTTGAGAGAGAGTGTTGGCATGAGTTATATAATTTATCTTTCTTATTTATTTTTTATTTATTTTCCTTATTTATTTAGAGATGATTTATAGTAATTGATTTATATCTTTCTTATTTAGTATGATTCT
The DNA here is from genome assembly GCA_948193065.1 of Aleurites moluccanus. Taxonomy (NCBI): domain Eukaryota; kingdom Viridiplantae; phylum Streptophyta; class Magnoliopsida; order Malpighiales; family Euphorbiaceae; genus Aleurites; species Aleurites moluccanus. The sequence continues at coordinate 12,652 of CANXYC011031755.1, read as the reverse complement.
TAAATAGGAGTTGATCTTTAATATATATATATATATATATATATATATATATATATATATATATATATATATATATATATATATTTCAACATTATATGTTAATGGTGTGTGAAAAAATAAAATAAAAAAATATCCTCCTATATATAATTTTTCCTTTCCTTTCGACAAATATTTTAATAATAAAATAAATCGAAGACTTAAATAAATTGATGGAATTAAATTAATTATTTTCTAAAAAAAATTAATTAATTATATCAAATATAATGAATAAAATAGTAATTTACTATTTTATTTGTGCAGTCTGTTTGTCTAAAAGTGGTTGGCATTATCCATCCTGAAAAGAAATGTACTCCTATTTTATTGTACAGTATCCTCTGTTTCCTCTGAAAAAAAAATGGCTTTGGCTGTGAAAATCACAGCAACAAATGTTGTAAATTATGTATATGGAGGATTATCATGGAAATCGAAACCAAATTTGAAGGCTGAAATGGAAGGGGCTAGATTAAGATTGAGGCGGCCTCAGAATGTAGACGGAGACTTTTTTGTTGATCAAACTTGCATAGACTGCGATACCTGCCGTTGGATGGCTCCAGTAATCTCTGTTTCTTTCTCTTTCTGCATACTTTATATGTTCCTTCAATCAACATTTGTCTCATTAATTTGTTTCATGTTTGGCTACTGGAAAGATTGATAAAATGAGGGAAAAGGACAGAATCTGAGAAATATGGAGAGAAAGAACATATTTGAAGGAAGGAGGGATTATAGGATTCCTGCCTGATAATTTCTGTGTTTATTTTCGAAATGCTCTTTTGCTCTAGGAATTATTGTAGCGAATTTAGATAGGCTTTGCTCTTTTTTTTTTTTTTTTTTTTTGTGCCATTTGGCATTTCAGTAAAACCTTATCCTATTATGATGAAGATGATTTATCTGAACTCTTCATATTTTTTAATTATACCCCAATTTCAAATTTTAGTTGCAAGTCTACCCTAAACTAAATGAGTAATAATATTTTCATATTAATTTAAAGGGTAAAAGTGAAATTGACCTTGGGAATTAATATATCATACTATCAATTTAATCTTTAAACTTGTATAAAAATTAATTGGGTTCTCCAACTTTATTTATTCGGGAAATTACTAATAATCCAATTAGTTGCTCAATTAATCAAATTTGCAAAGTTAAAATTTTCAAAGGTTATATGATATAATAATTTTAAGGATCCATTTAGCCTTTTAGTTTTTCAATTAATAAAATCTATTTTAGGTGATTTCGGGTAGAAATGCAACTAATTCAAATTGGGGTACAATTGACACTCAAAAAAAAAAAAAAAAAAGAATAGGTTATAATTGCAAAAATGCATAAAGGGTAAATTTATCTATTGGGCTTCGTTTTTAGAAAATATAATTTTGCAAGACATTCCTGAAAATTTTATATATTTTATAAAAGTTCATAGTGAAACTAGATTTTAGTGTAGGCAGAATAAAATGTTAGGGGGTCAATATATAAATTTGCATAATCCATAATGTGGGCATTAATCTTTATTTGCATGGTTGTAATCACAACCACACATGTTATTCCTTGATGTGAAAGGACATATGTTTTCCAGCATTAAGCAAATACCATTGTAGCATATATTGATCATCTGGCGTCTCTGTAATGAATCATTGTTGTGGACTCCTTCAATTTCTCTGATAATGTGTGGCATTTGTATCATTAGTCCTGCTAGTTGCCTCCTTTTTTCTGCATAATATTGTCACTTTTATGGTCCATACATCTATCATCTTTCATCTAATTGTGACTGTTTAAATCATGTAGAAGACTGATAGTTGCCAATGCAATGCATTACATATGATACATCTGGAAAAGGCGCTTCTGATAATCCGTTTCTATATATTGTCCTTTTACAGCAAATCTTCACACGAATTGATGCCAAGTCTGCAGTTTTCAAACAGCCAACTACTAGCAAGGAACGGCTAATGGCTCTTCAGGTTCCCTTTTCTCCATTCTTTTCATACATTAGCTAAACAGTGTTAATATGCTTATTACTGTGGAGACAACTACGAGTCTGTATGCTCCTGTGTAGGCTTTTTCTATAGCACATACATTAGGTTAAGTAACTCAGCAATTTTAACGTGGCTAGGTGAATTGAAAGAACAGCCTCTCGAAAACATTTAAGCAAAACTATCAATTATTTAGTTGGTGTTACAGATACATAAATTGTTCTGAAAGGCTTTAAAATGGAAATGATTTTATAGTGTTAAATGTGGACAATTTACTTTTGCAATGATACTTGCAGAAAAGAGTTTTTGATTCTTGAATACCTATTAGCATATTCGCAAAAGCGGATAGTAAGCTGATTGATTATTTTCCCGGGCAGAAATATGCTTCAAAATTTTGTCAGTGTTAAGATCATTAATCATTTCAAGTTGTCTGGTGAACCTTTTTTCATCCTCATTTCAGTCCATTCTGTTCTGTCAATTGAGGAAGATTCTGCTTTGTGGCACACTAGTATATGAAAATTGTTTAGTTAAATATGCTTCTAATCCTTTAAATGCATTACAAGAAAGTTCCCATTTATTTTCAGGGTTGCTGGAGTAATTTTTGAGCCTGAAGTTTTATGTACTTACTAAGTTCTTTTACACACACACACACACACACACACACACACATATCTTTTTATTTTTTTATTGCTGTTGTACATTGTGAAGAGTTTTGCCTTACTGTCTTCTACTGTAAGCAATTTTTAACTCGTCTCTGGTCTCCTCGTAGAAAATTTGACTTTTTCATCTTTGAAATAGAATGTGGTCCATTCGCATTGAGATACTCTCTTTCTTGTTTTCAGGGATTAATTTGTTTTCTGTTGGCAGCATCACCTTAACTATTAGCCTTTAAATGTTGATGTGTTTAGGCCTTACTTTCTTGTCCAACAAATTCAATACGTACAGAGAAACCTGCTCCCGATGTTCTTCAAGCTCAGATGACATTCCCAACACCAATAGATGAACAGAAAATTCCAGTAGGTCTTCTTTTCTATTTTCATTTCTGGACATATTAACTGTTTCTTGATTGCATTCTTTGAAAGATCAAATTTTAACAATTTAAGGATTCGTTGACCAGAAGTACAAGTGTTTAATGCCTGGAAATTGCTTGTTCCATTATGAATTTTGGTTCGCCAACATGCTAACTGTTTAATGTTTAAAAAGTTTTCTCCTTGTTCTCCCTTGTTTTAGATTCTATGCTTTATATAACTTCAGAGACTGTGGAATGCTTTTAGGGTGTATATCACTGTGGTTATCATTCTGATAAATCATATGGAGCATCCTCCTTTTTGATCATTCATCCCGAAGGAAATATAATGATAGATAGGTAAGATCACTTATGGGTAATCTCCTAAGCATCCATCTTGTTCAGATGCTATTATTATCTCATATAGTTGCTACCATATTGTTATGCAGCCCTAGATACACAGAGAAATTAGCACGTAACATCAAAATGCTGGGTGGAGCACGTTCCCTGTTTCTTACCCACAAGTAATATGGTGTAATCCAATTGCTTTTTTTTTTTTCTCTCTAGAATTATTACAACTTATGTTTAATTCTATTTTATTGATTAGGGATGATGTTGCAGATCATGCGGAGTGGTCAAAGCATTTCAGTCTTACAAGAATTCTGCATTCAGGAGATGTAGATACACCTTCTGTTATTTTAATCTTTTTCATGATAACTTTAGTTTTCTTTGCATTTATTGTCCTTTCTTGTTGTTACAACATAATACTCATAATCACTTATAATTTCATACTTAGTTGTAATTTCTGTGCTGATTAGTAATAATTATACTTGGTGCCATTCTCTGTGATCGGAGGTGAGCCTTGGCACAATGGGAAGGTTTGAGAACAGAAGGTCACTTGTATACGTTGTGGAAATACCTTCTCTGCAAAAAGCAGAGGAAAAGTTGTGTAAGGTAGACAGACCTCTCTAGCCTTGTCCCCTGAGAACATCCCTCTTGGTGACCTTCTTTGTTCACGGTATTATGGAGTATTTGGATGAAGAGGGATGCATGCATTTTGAGAAATCAAAGGTTTTCATGTAATTTTTTGTGGTATAAGGAGGCCTTTGTAGCGTCTCTATGGACTTAGACTAATACTCTCTACATTCCAAAATAAATGTCCTAGTTGTAAATGCACAAATATTAAGAAATTTTTTTTAGACTATTTTAATCTTTAATCTCTCCTAATTAAGTATGACTATTTCCTTTATTATTTTATTATCTCTCTTCTAATTAAATACAATCATCTCTTTATTTTTCAAAAGATAATAAATGTTTTTGTTTTTTCAAGTTTACATTTATTATATAAGATCAAATATATGAGGGTATTATTGGAATATTAAGGTAAAATATTATTTAAATTAAAATATAAGACAATTAAATTGGTACATACCAAAAAGGAAATTAGGACATTTATTTTAGGATGAAGGGAGTAATAACCAATGAGAGTTAGTTGTTCTGTTAATAAGTTGTTAACAAGTTAATAATCTGTTAGAAAATTCTTTAGTAGGTTAGTTAAATAACTCTTGCTTAGCTGTCAATACTAAACTACAAAATTAGATATATAAGCAAGTCTGTAATACATTGATGGCAGGTGAATAAACAGTTACTATCTCAAGTATTATGTTATCTCTCTTCCTCTCTCTTAATTCTTTCTCTCAGCTCCTTCTCTCCCTTCTTCATCTATTCTTCTCAATCCTTCTCTTCCCTCTATCTTCCTCTTCTCTCCTTCTCTGTTATTCTGTATCTTTGTTCTTCATTTATTGTTGTGTTCTAGAGTTAATTACTGTCACATTATTAGATTCATGGCCTTGAATTATAACATTTGGTATCAGAGCAGTAACAATCCTAGGGATTGCTTTTGCGTTTCAATCTTTCTTTGATTCTTTCTTTTCTTCTTATGTTTTATCCCTTTCTAATTTGTCTTGCCCTAATTTCTTTTCTCTTCTTTCTTCCTCTCTTTCTTCCTCTCTATTCTGCATTCTTTCCCTCTCCTCTCTTCTCTGTATCTCCATTGATTCTTTCTCCTTCTCTCTAATTTCTTTTCTTTTCTTCTCTATTCTTCTGTTTCTACTCTCATTTCTTTCTCTAATTACTCTTATTTTTGTGTTGCATTATCTGTGGCTTAATTGCATATCAGTTATGGAGCAATACCATAATAATGTGATGAGAAACAGCTATGAGAGGGAATCCACTATGAATTATCCTTTCGAAGCTATAAAGATATCTAAATCTGTGGTGGTGAACAATGAGGGGTGAGAATGGTAGAATTGAAAGAATAGCTCCGAGCTTTGCAGAAAACAACCTTGAAGTACACAGAAGAATTCAAAGAATTTAAAAGAAGAATTTAGATTGAATTGCAACAAGAGAGATGAGATGTTTGAAGAAAGAAGAGAGCTCATGAGTTAGCTGGTCTTTGGGAATTTAGCAAAACAGATGGAAAAAAGGCCAGAATTGGAGCCTAACTTCAATCAAAAAGAGGCTTTTGGTCACAATCTTGTTTCTGAGTATAATAAAAAAGGATCAGAAGGAGTTCCACCGCAATTGCCAATCAATTCTTTATTAGAACAAACGGGTTGCAGAACCAAAACGCAATTAACGCAACTAGTTCAATATATATGTAGAAAGATAATCAAAGGGAATCGAAAGAAGGAGACCCACCGAAATTGGGAAATTTGTTATTAAAACAAACAGATTACCAAGCCAAAATGACATTAACACAACCAATTCGTTGTGGCTTGGGTACCTGCAAAGAAAATCAAGATAATGAGGAACAAAATTTAGATTTTATCAAGCAATTAGTGGTTTAGGTTGGTAATTGTAGTTTTTTTGGCCTTAAACTCACAGTTTCTTCATTCTTTCATAAGCATTGGAAAGTTATTGTAAGTAATTTTTGTAATGAACATATGGTGGATTGGAGTAAGGGATTCTGGCTTTTGTACTATGGAAATGTTGAATTGATGTTCTGGAAGTATGGTTTTAGTATATTAAAAGAGGATGAATTCAAAATTGGGAGAAGGCAAAGAAAGAAATTTGGTTTTGTGCTCAAGAAAATTTATGCATTCAAGTTGTTTGTTAAAATGCCTAGGCAAGCTTTGTTATATTTTCTGCCAATGGTTGAATAGCTAGGGGAAGGTGTTTTGGTACTATCTACTGTGGAGTTTTGAATTTAGAGGGTACAACAAGGAGAGAGACAGAGAGATGTTGGAAATTAGAGATGGGTCTTGTTGCTTTCCATGAGAGGAGGTCGGTGTGATTGTGGGTCTTGCTTGTGTTGATGGCCTTATTGCGATTCTATTAATTGGCTCATCGGATACTGACTTTTGTTTTCATGAAGCCTTACTGGAGAGGAAGTTAGATGACCAAAGTTCAGCACATGCGGATAGTCTAAGGATATGTATACCCTTCCAGTCAATCCATGTTAGAAGTTGGCAAAAAATTGCGATTTGTGTTACTGTCCTAGTAATTGTTTTGATGGTGTTCTTTACTGTGCTCATATGCATTGGGATCAGAAATAGTTTTATTGATTCATCATCGTTGGCCATGGTATATGTAGATGTCTTTGCTATAGCGTCGATTGTATTGGAGAGGAAGCTATTATGAATGAAGCACTTATTTCGGATCTACTGAAGGCAAGGACCTCCATTATTCAAATCAATTTGGCATATGGAAATCTTAATAGCTGCTGGGGCTGCAGGAGGTTCATAGCAAGCTGGGAATTTGACTTGCTGGAATGCTATTATATGATTTCAAATGTCATGAAGCTAGTTCAAGCTTGGTGCAATGGATCACTCTGTTTCTCAAGATCACTTTATCTCTTCCTTGAGGACAAGGAAGTTGTCATGGGGAGGGTACTGTTATGATATTGGCAGTAGACTAATAATAACCAATGGGAGTTAGTTGTTAACAAGTTAATAACCTGTTAGTAAGTTTGTTAGCAGGTTAGTTAAATAACTCTTGCTTAGCTGTCAATACTAAGCTACAGAATTAGATATATAAGCAAGTCTGTAATACATTGACGGCAGGTGAATAAACAATAACTATCTCAAGCATTCTGTTGTCTCTCTTCCTCTCTCTTAATTCTTTCCCTCAGCTTCTTCTCTCCCTTCTTCTTCTATTCTTCTCGATCCTTCTCTTCCTTCTATCTTTCTCTTCTCTCCTTCTCTGTTATTCTGTATCTCTGTTCTTCATTTATTGCTTTGTTCTTGAGTTAATTACTGTCACATTGTTAGATTCATGGCCTTGAATCATAACATGGTTCTAGAGCCTTTAGGAGTACTCTTTAATGTTTATTTAGCTTGATTGGAGGAATTTAAAGTCTCGTCTTTTTGTTTGCTGCTGCTTCTGTGTTGGATTTTTCAAATGGATATCTTATCCTCCATGCTATAGTTTATTTTCATTTGTTTTCTTAATAATATTTGTTTTCTTATCAAATGAAAAAGAAGAAGATAATTTGCAATAAATATCATGACAGGCTCCTTATAGTCTGTCAGGTACCTTCCCTCTCTATTTCCAATATTTCAATTTGTTAGATGATGTTATTGTTTTTGTTTTGGAACTAGTTCGTAATAAACAACTAAGAACAATATGATGGCAGGGGGAGAAATTTAATGTCCTTCCTCTTCATCACCAACAAGAACTGAACAGGAAGAATAAACAATAATTTTCGTGTCTATCCTATCAGTGACTAAATGATAGCTGAAAATATATGCACAAAGTCGCTATTAATTATCGTCGAGTCAATTGTGACTAAAGCATATGTTTGATTGACTTTCTTTGTAAACATAACTTTGAAGTGTTGGGGTGATAATCTCACCAGGTCGAAAGCTCCACTGCTGATGTAGAGATAAAGCTAGAGGGGAGTGGTCCATGGAGCCTTAATGATGACATCCAGGTTATACACACTCCAGGCCATACAGAAGTAAGTTGCTAGATCCAGTGCATTATTGTTACATTCATACTCCTTTGGGTATTGGACAAGTTAAAGAGGTAAAGTGGATTTCAGCCTTCTCTGATAGAAGGAAATAAATTGGAATAGAGGGATTTGAAGGCGCTGCTTTTTCTTGTATCAATTGAAATCTTTTGATGTGAAAATAAGAATAATGAAAAGAAAGAAATGGAAAATGAGAGGCAAATATTATTCTTTCCTGTACCTGGCCATATTCTTAATTTGGTTGACTGTTATATGCTGATTGCATGAGATTCTTAATTGCCTCCATTTGCATGTTTGTGAAATATTTTTCTGTTGTTCTAATTTTCCAGGAAAAATAGGTTGTGGTAATCTGGCATTACTTCACATGGAAGCACAATAGCAGATTGCCTGTGGATGAATGTTAATCAATTAAATCCTTAGGCAACATTACTGATATTGAACTTGTCTCATTGTTGTATTATGTCTGCCATACAAATTGGTGCAGGGATCAGTCTGCTTATTCTACAAATCACTCGGGATTTTATTCACTGGGGACCATCTGGCAATGACAGAATCAGGGCTGAGCATTTATGAGAAATACAATCACTGTTCTGGTAGAAACGATTGATTTCATAAATTATAACTTATATGAAATGTTACATTAGGCACATTAATTTATGGAGTACATCTACTTGTGTAAAATTGGTGTGACATTCCTTCGAGGAAAGCCAATATTTTGGGAAGTACTAAAAGTCTTTGAAGGAAGTTAATATCTATAGGAAATTTTTCCAATCATGTTCTGGGATATATATATCACTGAAGTAGGCTTGCATATTATCAGTCTTTTGATAGTCTTTTTTAATATAATGTACAAATGCTGACTCATATAGTGGTTTTGGCAGTTCCAATGCAGCTGGATAGTGTCAGAAAGCTACTAGAATTGGACTTCAATTGGATAATACCTGGTTGGTGCCCATTTTCTTTTTAGAAAAGAATTTTAAGTGTATATTATATTATTATTCGCATTTTCCATGTAAATCTTGGCCTTACTGTTTTGCAATTTCTGAGTGTTATGTACTTAATTCAAACATAGCATAGGAAGCTTATTTGCTTCTAAAAAGAATACCATTAGGTACATTCTTCTTAAATTCCAAAATGCACAGGAAAGATTAAAGACTTGGGACCATGAAGGAGCTGAGCTGAACTTCTAGTATGCTTGAACTAGAGTTTTGTTTTATTAAACTAGTTTCAAAACCAACTTCAAACCTGGCTCAGAAAGTATTTTTTTCAAGCTTTGTTCACTTTTTGAATTGAGTTCTAAAACTATGTTTGGAGCGAGGGTTCGCTATTTCAGGACAGTCAATATAGAGCTTCCTTGATTTGATTCGTTTCTAAACAAAATGAGTTTGAGACCTTGGGCGCATTTGCTTACCAAGATCAAACTCAAATCTGTTGGAGTTCAGCTCCTGAAATAATGAGCAAATTTACATTTATGAATATTTCATAGGGAACATAATGTTTTATGTTCCATGTACATTTAAATTCCAGTTAAGTTGTTGTTTGACATCAATTTCCAGGTCATGGAAGGAGGGTTGAATTCAAAGATTACAAGGAGAAAAATGCAACTCTAGAGGCCTTTGTGCATGCTAAGTACAGTAAGTTCAGTTGAAGGCATAAAATAGAGAGCTACATGTATAAAAGTTAGCAGTAGTTGATATTGTGCTCTCTCTTGCAATGAGTTGTCAACATAGCATGCCAAACAATTTGTATTGGACCTTACTAGTTTTATATGTATATCATAATTACGACCTAAAGAATGCAGCAAGTGTAAAGTGGGAAAGGAAGATTTAAGTAATATTTGGTATAAATAAATTTTATAAAATTTATTTGGAATTTCATATTTAACATGAAAGATCATTTGTCACTCCTACAAAATCAATTTTATGGAAGTTGATAAGGCCTCTTTGGTTCAGTGGACGGGGACCAGGTTTTGCTTTAGGGTACTATCCGCTTAATATATAAGTTTGGTAAATAAAATTTTGGGAAATTTCATTTGACATTTATGGTTTGAAATGGAATTGAGATTTGTTTCTTTACATTTATTGTTACAAACGCAAATTTGATTAATACTCTCAAATTTACTGAAATGAAAATTATTTTTTATTTTTTTATTTTTATGTTGCGCTTTGTGAACGTTACGTGTCATAAAAGGAAAAAAAGTGTTCTCGGTCAGCATTTTAGCTCGTAACAAAAAGCAGCGTTTTGTTTTTAGGGAAAAGTACATATACGTACAGTGTAATTTCGCATTTTTAGCAGTAGAAACCTATAAAATTTTGTGGTAATTTCGAATATGTGATTTTATTTGTTAGATATTGTTAGTGTATTAATTATTGTTAGTTTATTATAATAGTTGATGTAAATATTAGTTAGATATTTCTGTTAACTAAGATTAGAGTTAGTTCAAGTTTGATAACAAACTAATGAGCTGTCATATTCTTGTATATAAAGCTTATATTGTACGCTTGTGAAGATGTGTGAAATATATAGATTTTCCAGAATTTTATCTTGATTAGAAACAAAACCATGTGTATGGCATTCTGAATTTTTTCATGGTATCAGAGCAGGTTGAATCTGCTGATATTTTGAGTAATTGTTTTTGAAGACTGAGTAAATTTGAGAATTGCGAATTTACGAAGATGAATGAGAATCAAGAACAAACGGGACAAGCTTCATTTACAGAAGCAAATAGGAGATCAGAGAGTCTATACAATGGAGATCCTCTTTTGTTGCAGAGTTCTTATCACCCAGGCATAAATCTAGTAACTGCACATTTGACTAGACCTAATTTTCTTTCATGGAGTAGATCTATGAAAATAGGTTTGGGAGCAAAGAACAAGCTAGGTTTTATTACTGGAAAGTGCAAAATTCCAGAAGGAGACACACCAGAATATGAACAATGGCAGAAGGTTGATTTCATGGTGACTTCATAGATTTTGAGCTCAATATCGAAGGAGCTTTTATAAGCCTTCATCTATGCATCTAATGCCAAAGAATTATGGGAGGAGCTTGAAGAGAGGTTTGGAGAGAGCAATGGGCCTCTCATGTATCAATTGCAAAAAGAGATCAGTTCTATTTCTCAAGGTAATATGTCAGTCTCCATGTATTTTACTAAACTCAAGAAATTATAGGATGAATTGGTGTGTTTGATACCTATACCTACATGAAACTGTGGAGCTGCGAAAGGAATTGCAGATATTACTTGTTTGACAAGGCTTATGCAATTTTTGATGGGATTAAATGATCAGTATGACAATGTGAGAAATCATATTTTGATTATGGAACCTTTACCTAGTGTTAACAAGGCATATTCCTTGGTACTTCGTGTGAAAAAACAGAGAGAAGTGAATGTATTTGTTATTGACAATAATGACAGCAGTGCTATGTTAGTAAAAGGACAAAGCTATAAGAGAGACAATAACAGAGACTTTAATAAAGATAACTATAAGTCTAACTACTGGAGGAAGAAAGAAAAACAGGAACAATATTGTGTTCATTGTGGAGTAAATGGACACTTAAAGGAGACTTGTTTTAAACTACATGGCTATCCAGAATGGTATGAAGATTTGAAAAAGCAAAGGGGCACTGGTGGATCAAAATTTGTAGCACAAGTCAGTGAGAAAGATGTTGAAAACTTGACAGTAGTATCAACTGGTACAAAACAAGATGATTGGACTACAACTATTTCTGGTGTGGTATAAAAAGAGATTCAAAAATATTTTTGTAATATCCTTCGTGAGACCCTAACCTTAGAACCTTGAACCCTAGCGGGAAACCTAAACCCTAGTGTCTTAAACCTAGGGGGGACTTAGGGGTGTTTGCATGAGTTGGTTTCCTTACGTGTTTCATGAATTAATTCATGTGTTCAAGTGCCATAGATTGCCTTATATGATTTACTTGATGAAATTATATGTGATTGATAAATATTGTGTTATATGATTTAAAGTATGTGTACTATGTGTAAATTATTGTGAATTAATTATTTGGGAATGGTATTGGTGGTAAATAAAATATAATATGTTTATTAGGTTAGGAAAATAATTTATAGGCCTTGATTGTACAAAAAGTGTATGTGAATGAGCTATTTGAGAATTTGTGGGACTTTGATGCAAAAGGAATTGATGGAGAGGGAGTTAATGGCAATTTGAATGATTAGGATCCTATGGATTGAAGTATTGAAGCATCCATCATCCAATGGATGCATGCTAGAGTGCAATTAAGTTAAAATGAGATGGAAACATAAGATCATATCATTATTTCACCAACCATTAAATCATTCAAAACACAATTTTGCATAATTCTTCTTCATCCAAAACCATAGCTACTTGCTTCCAAAAACCAGAATTTCTCTTCTTCATCCATTTCTTGTTTCATCCAAGGAAGAACTAAAAGGGGGTGAAGCTTTGGGTTGGTTTAGTTTAGAGGAATATAAGATATACTTCTCCAATTCCTTGTTGCAAGATTTCTGAATTTTGGGGCTGGTTTTGAGGAATTTTTGCTTCGGCCACTTCAAAGATTCAGGTATGAGATTTGAGTTTCTGGTTTGTATGGGAATTTTGGATGTTTATTTGATGGTTAGAGCTTAGGTTTGGAAGATTTTCATGTTTGGTTAGGGGTTTGGTTGTATGGCCGAATCAA
>CANXYC011031086.1:0-26174 GCA_948193065.1 Aleurites moluccanus | reverse complement strand
CACTAATGGATCACCTATAAATGACTCTTCCTTGCCTAACATTTCCAGCTCTACAACCTTACCTGATAATCCAACTCCCGGTTCCACTTCTCCCTTCACTACCCAGGAAATTTCTATTCTCTCATCACCACTTCCATTTGTTCCAACTTTACCTTCAACACGTGATGACAGTTCTCCACCTTCTCATCCTACCAATATGCCCCTTGTTGATACTACACAGGATCCTCCACCTCCCTCTCACCACATGATTACCCGATCCAAAACTGGTAACTTGAAACCCAAACTCTATCCATCACTTACTATTGCCACTGTATCTTGCAATTCTCCTGACACCATTATTGAACCCTCTTCGTTTGCTGTTGCTTCAAAACACGTTGAATGGAAGGCTGCCATGCTTGATGAATACAAAACTCTAATGAAAAACAATACATGGACATTAGTTCCACCTCCTTCTACACCATGCAATGTTGTAGGATGCAAATGGGTTTACAAATTAAAACACAGATCAGATGGCACTATTGAACGTTATAAGGCCAGATTAGTGGCTAAAGGTTTCCATCAACAGGCAGGTATTGACTTTGATGAAACTTTTAGTCCTGTTGTAAAACCAACCACTATCCGAATTGTGTTGACCATAGCAATTTCATAAGGATGGGTCATACATCAACTTGATATTAAAAATGCATTCCTCTATGGTACCCTTGATAAACTTGTGTACATGATTCAGCCACAAGGATTTGTTCATCCTCAATATCCTCATCATTTATACAAGCTACATAAGGCCTTATACGGCCTTAAACAAGCACCACGAGCATGGTTCAATCAATTCACATCCTACTTACAGAATATTGGTTTCAAACCATGTAAGTCTGATTACTCAATGTTTGTTCATCATTCCTCTCGCGGTATGACAATTCTTTTACTCTATGTTGATGATATTCTCTTAACTGCTTCTTCTATAAACTTACTGGTTTATATTACTGATTGTTTAAAGAATGAGTTTTATATGACTGATTTGGGCATACTTAATTATTTTTTGGGGATCAAACTTTAGTGCAATACTTCTGGTATATTTTTGTCCCAACAAAAGTATGCTTCCCAATTGTTAGAGAAGATGGGACTTTCTAATGCTAAATCTTTATCTACACCAACTTCTAGCAAGCCCTCTACTTCTACAGCTGTACTTTTTGATAATCCCACTTTATTCAGAAGTATTGTTGGAGGTTTGTAGTATCTGATATTTACCAGGCCAGACATCACTTATGCAGTTAACATAATGTGTCAGCATATGCATAATCCTCTTGAAAGTCATTGGTTAGCCGTGAAACGAATTCTCCGATATGTTAAAGGTACTCTTAACCACGACATGCAAATTTTTCCTACTAAAATTGACCCTTTAGTTGCTTATAGTGATGCAGATTGGGTCGATTGTCCCGACACTCGACGCTCTACTACTGGCTCTTGTGTTTTCCTTGGCAATAATTTAATTTCATAGGCATAAAAAAAATAACATACTGTATCTAGGAGTAGTGCCGAGTCTGAATATCGTGCTTTGGCTAGCACAGTTGCTGATGTTTGTTGGTTAAGATCTATCCTTCATGAGTTAGGTATTTCAATACGCTTGCCTGTGGAGATTTATTGTGATAATGTTTCTGCCACCTACCTCACCTCCAATCCAATTAATCATGCTCGCACAAAGCACTTAGAGATTGATTTTCATTTTGTTCGTGAACGAGTTCATTGGGGTGATATTGTCATACATTTTGTTCCTAGTGATGCACAACTTGCGGATATCTTTACTAAGAGTCTTTGCAGTACTTGTTTCCTTCATTTGTGTAACAATCTTGGCATGTTATCTCACGCTCAGATTACAGGGGGATAATAGAGTATAATAGGAAGTCACTATGTATAGCATGATTATGGGAAATCAATTGTAATTATAGAAAATCAATCACAATTATAGGAATTAGCTTCCTAGATTATTTATTTTCCTATTATAGGAATTAGCTTTCTTGATTATTTATTTTCCTAGTTAAACATATAATATTTGTGTATAAATACATGTATTATCAACCTATTGAAATACAAGAAACATCATTCTTCTTTATATAGGATACCGAGCTTGTAAACCAAGCTACTAATGCATGAGGATACTCAAATAAAGGGTGCTCCACATATTCACAATTCAATTTACACACCTGGCAAGTAGGAGAATCAATAATATTTCTCCTGAACAAATTTGCTCGAGTAGGCAACGAGTTTCTTGTAGCCCTCTATATGAAAAGCTGGAACTTTGGGGGAACAAGTAGTTTCCAAATATTCCTCCAGAAACCATTATGAATATTGAAACTTGAGGAGGCCTGATGAGGACTCCTTAAGAATTTATAAGCTGATTTAACTCTGAACTCTCCATCTTTCTCAAAATGCCAAACCAACCGATCCTTAGCTTGAGTTGGAGCAAGAGGGATTTCCATAATTGTTGCTATCTCCTGTCTATTAAACAACGAATTCAGTTTATGCGAGTCCCATTAGTTTGATCTTGGATTAATAAGATCACTAACAGTAATAACATCTGAATTCAAGAGATGTTGAGACTGAACTTGAAAAGATGGAAGAGAAGGAATCCATTTTCTCCCCAGATGCAAATATCCTTACCCCAGATCACATTCCATCTTATGTCTGGCCCAATTGAATCCCGACCCACTAGAAAACTATACCATACCTAAGATGGGTTGTGGCCTTTAGCAACAGACCATACATTTCCATGAGGAAAATACAGACCCCTCAAAAGTCTATCCCATAAAGCTTAAGGCTCCTGCATATATCTCCAACACTGTTTGGCTAGCAGGGCTTTATTGAAATCAGAAAAACTTCGGAAACCCAAGCCCTCATCCTGCTTCGGTACTGCCAGTTTGTCCCATCTCTCTATACACACAGATTGTTTATGCAAAGACTGACCCCAGAAGAATTCCAAAAAAGCTCTATCTATTTAAGATTTAGGAAACATAAACAGCAACATTGTATATGTTGGTATGGCTGACAGAACTCCTTAATCATTGTCTCTTTGCCCGTGTGGGACAAGAATTTATGCTTCCAACCCTCTGCTTTATTCAATATCCTATCCTTGATAAACGAAAGAGCCTTTACTTCTGACTTACCCCATTAGGTGGGAAGGCCTCACTGTCACATCCCAAAATCACCAGTGCGACGGTCCTAGGATAAGGGTAGGCATGACGCCACCGTACATCCGTAAAATCCTTAGTTAACCTGAATCAAACGTATAACACGTACTAGCATTATGGCAAACATTTATATGTTATGTATATCTCATCAACCTGATATGACATTTCCTCTTGTTCCTCACCGATCAAAAGATAATTCTAACATCAATATGTAACCAGGGAAAGTCTACAATATCATCCATAGCAACAAAAGAATAAGCAACATCACACGCATCTACGGAGTTTTTAAGAGTATACTTCTCATAGACATGAATACATATATATATAATTCAACTATTATCCAAAAATATTACATAAAAAAGTCTTCTTGTGGAGAAGGAAATCAAGAAACTCTGTCTTCAGAATTAACTTTCTCTCGAACTAAGCTAGAACTTGAAATCCACAGAAGAGTGATGAGCTTTCAACTCAGTAAGATATGAACAATCAGAATGAATAACATATATAGAATACTTGAATAGCAAATCTTGAATATATACCAAGGTACTAGAAAGAAATCTTAACATATACATTAATATCATAAGTGTTTACAAAGAGTAAAACTATCCAGTTATCTCATAATACATATATGAATATCAAATCATAATTCTTTTTAAGAACATAAATGTTTATAAATAATGACATTATCAAATAAACATAAAAATAGAACTGATTTCATATCATAACGTTTGGGTAGCATTGCTACCTTCACGTGGCACATATGTTTGTACAGGCATATGTCTAGAGCTCGTGATCCCCTTTAGGTGGAATACTGATACTATACCCTATCAGCCAGGTTTCCTCTATGCACATTGGACCAATGAATTAACTCTTATTGGGAAAAAGTATTCTATAATGTATGTTTTGTGATATACATATCATGTATTGGTTCAACAATAATTACAAATGATCAAGAGATCACAACATATGAATAGCATATCATATTATGTATAACAAAGGCTTATTAATGAATTTAGTTCAAGAAAAATAACCAAGTCATTATCAATATTCAAATATTTTATTTAATGAGGATTTCAATAAATTGAACTCATAAATAACATATACATATATATGAATATAATATACTTTAGCAAAAATTCTCATATGGAGAATCATACACATGAAACAAAATCCACACTTATCTCTTAGCAATAAAAATCTTTCTAGTCAAGCTCAACTTTTGGTCAAATCCTAAAAATTCTTAATTCCTTGAGTTCTCTTCTCTTAAATAAAAAATCTCCAAAATTCCAAAATTTAAGGTTTTCTCAAAACAATCACATAAAATAATCCTCCATAAATTTTAAACTCCTTAAAGTCTCTATAAATAAATTCTATCATTAATTTAACTATTAATAGAGTATGAATAATAGTTATAGAGAAAATTTATTATTTATATCACTATTCATCCAAAAATTATAAATCGTCATATTACTAAATCTAATCATAATTATTAGCTATTAATGCTCAAAAAAGATTACCCACAATTTAAAAATAACTATTCTAGCTAACAAAGAACTTAACTCAAGCTAGAGATAAGATTTGAGAAAATTACCTTATTTTCCCCTCCAAAGAAATTTTGAAGAATTTGGCTTGAATTAATGCTCTTATAATTTTTAATTTGTATTTTCTAGCATTAATAAGGCTTAACTGAAGTATTAAAATCTTAAAATGAACAAAATGACTTATGGTTGATAGGAATAGGAAATGGAAAAGAAAAGAGAAGAATAAAGAAATAAAAATTGAAGTAAAGAAGCTACTACCAAAATAAAATCTTGAGTTTACTGTTCATGAGCACTATTCATGTGTACTGTACACGAGAATTGTCCACGTGTACTGTTCATGATAAAAGTTGAAAAAAAAATCATTTCGGAAGCACATGCTAAACCAGCTCTATCTTGAGCTACAAAAGTTTAAATGTCTCGATTTTTCCTTCCACTTAAACTAGACACATGAGGCTATAACATATCCCAAATTCTTTCTTTAAAGCCTTGAATATAAATTAACAAAATTCTGCATAAACACAAATTCTGAAATTCAAATCAAAACAAGCAAATCTTAGTTCTAACGCAAACATTCCATAATAAATTTTACATACATCATTACAAGAATTTCAAAATACATATAAGCAAAAGAAATCTCAAGTGTTACATTTTCCCCCCTTAACAAAATTTGTCCTCAAATTTAAAGAATTTACCTTAAACTTGAAATAGGTGGGGATACTTAGCTTGTATGTTCAACTCACTCTCCCAAGTGCATTCTTCCATAACTTGATTCTTCCATAAGACTTTAACCATTGCTATCTCTTTGTTCCTTAGCTTTTTAATCATCCTATCAACGATGGCTATTGGAACCTTTTTATAAGTCAAGTCTTGCTAGAATTCTACTTCTTGAGCCTGCAACATATGGGAAGGATCTGCAACATATTTTCGAAGCATGGAAACATGAAAGACTGGATGCACATTGTCCAAGTGAGGTGGCAAGGCTAATCTGTAAGAAACTTCTCCAACTTTATCCAACACCTCAAATGGCCCAACGTACCTTAGAGATAGCTTGCCTTTCTTACCAAATATTATAACTCCTTTCATAGGTGAGACTTTCAAAAACACTAAGTCACCAACCATAAAATAAAGATCCTTTCTCTTAGGATTGGCATAGCTCTTCTGCCTATTGAAAGTAGTCTTCAATCTTTCTCTGATGATAGGGACTTTTTTTGCTGTATACTGAATCAATTTAGGCCCTTTAACATTCTTCTCTCCCACTTCATCTCAGCACAAAGGAAACCTACACTTTCTACCATACAAAGCATCATAAGGAACCATCTCAATGGTAGAATAGTATTTATTATTGTAGGAAAACTCTATCAATGGCAAATGCTTATCCCAATTACCTCTAAAGTCTAAAATGCACATTCTCAACATGTCTTCTAGAGTTTGGATGGTCCTCTTTGATTGCCCATCTGTCTGGGGATGAAATGTCATGCTCAAATCAAGCTGAGTACCCAAAGACTCTTGTAGTTTCTGCCAAAATCTCGATATGAACTGAGCTCCTCTATCAGAGATAATAGAACTGGAATCCCATGGAGTCTTACTATCTCATCAATATACATCTCTGCATACTGAGAAGCTGTGTAGGTTGTCTTGACTGGCAAGAAGTGAGACTTGATCAATCTATCCACAATTACCCAGATCGAGTCATGCCTACTTGAAGTTCGTGGTAACCCTACAACAAAGTCCATAGTTATCCTTTCCCACTTTCACTCTGGCAGTGACAACTATTGAAGTAGATCCGAAGGCTTCTGATACTCAAATTTAACATGCTGACAAGTCAAACATCTTGCCACAAATTCTGCCACATCCTTTTTCATCCCACTCCACCAATAAGAACTCTTGATGTTGTGGTACATCTTCGTAGCACCTAGATGAACACTATAGCTGGAATTATGTGCTTCTTTAAAATTAACATTTCTTAAACTATCGATTGTTGGAACACATACTCTATTGCCAAGTCTCAACATGCCATCTATCATAGTAAAACCTGGAGCTTTCTTTATTCCCACGTCTCTCTTCAGCTTCACAAACTGAGGATCTCTATCTTGTGCCTCTCTGATTCGATCAATAAGCACTAGCTTGACTTGGAAACATACTAGAAGCACACCTGCATCTGACAAGTCAAAACTGATCCCTACATCATTCAAACTCTGCACCTCACTCGCCAAAGGTCTCTTACTCACCTGAATATAGGCTAAGCTACCCAAAGACTTCCTGCTCAAAGCATCCGCTACCACATTTGCCTTTCCTGGATGGTATAAAATCTCACAATCATAGTCTTTAAGTAACTTTATCTATCTCCTTTGCCTAAGATTTAGGTCTTTCTACTGAAAGATATACTTCAAGCTCTGATGATCTATAAAGATCTCACACTTCTCTCCATACATATAATGTCTCCATATCTTCAATGTAAAGACAACTGCAGCCATCTCAAGATCATAAGTCGGATAATTCACCTCATGCTTCCTTAACTATCTAGAAGTATAAGCTATTACCCTACCATACTGCATAAGCACACAAGCAAGCCCTACTCTCGAAGCATCACAATAAACCACGTAACCTCCTTCACCTAATGGCAAAGCTAACACAAGTGTCGTGGTGAGACAAGTCTTCAACTTATGGAAACTCCCTTCATATGTATCCGTCCATTGAAATTTCACTAGCTTCTGAGTAAGCTTAGTCAAAGGAACTACAATCTTGAAGAAATCCTGAATAAACCTTCTATAGTAGCCTACCAAACCCAAGAAACTCCTAACTTTTGAAACTTTGGTGGGTCTAGGCCAACTAAGAATGGTGTCTACTTTCATTGGGTCAACCTTGATTCCATCCTTGCTCACAACATGTCAAAGAAAACAAACATTCTCTAGCCAAAACTCACACTTTGAAAGCTTAGCAAACAATTGATGCTCTCTCAAAATCTGCAATACCATCCGAAAATGTTCCTCATGCAGTTCCTCACTCTGAGAATACACAAGAATGTTATCTATAAACACTATGACAAACTTATCCAAAAATGGATTGAAGATCATATTCATTAGATACATAAAGCATCTGGCACATTAGTTAATCCAAAAAGCAACACTAGAAACTCATAGTGACCATATCTCATTTGGAAAGTAGTCTTAGACACATCTTCATTTTGAATCCTCAATTGATGATAACCAGACCTCAAGTCTATCTTGGAGAAATCACTAGCACCCTGCAATTGTTCAAACAAATCATCTATCCTTGGCAAAAGGTGCTTATTCTGAATGATGATCTTATTGAGTTGCCTATAATCGATACACAGTCTCATTGATCTATCCTTCTTCTTCACAAAGAGTATAGGAGCACCCCAAGAAGAACTGATGGGTCGAACGAATCCTTTGTCAATTATATCTTGCAACTGAGTCTTCAATTCTCTTAACTCTACTGGTGTCATACGGTATGGAGGAATAGAAATCATAATAGTGCCAGGAAGCAACTCAATACCGAATTCAATTTCTCTATTCGGTGGCAACTCAAGTAACTCATCAGAAAATACATCTGGAAACTGACTAACAACAAGAATCTGCTGCAGTCTTTCACTTCCTTATAAGAATCACGGATGTATGCCAAATATCCTTGGCAACCTTTCCTCATCAATCTCCTCGCCCCAATGGCAGATATCACATTATAGGGTGTTTCACTCTTTTTCCCTTGAAACTCAAATTCCTCACCCGAAGGTGGCTTAAACACTAACTTCTTCTCATGACAATTTATGGATGCATAAAACTTAGACAACCAATCCATGCCCAAAATAACATCAAACTCAAGCATCGACAATATAATCAAATATGACTCTAAACTCTTACCATCTATGCTAACTACACAAGATGCATAAAAGTGTTGAACCTCTATCTCTTCCTCGAAAGGAGTAGATACAACTAAAGCATTCTCAAGCAATACACATGGCATATTCAACTTCTTAGCAAAACAAGGCGAAACAAAAGAATGTGAAGCTCCTAAATCAAATAACACTCTCGCATTCAAAGCTTGGATCGGAAGAATACCTGTGACCATAATGTTAGAAGTTTGCACCTCTTGTTGTGTCAAAGCAAATACTCTCCCTCTACCTCTGCCTGAAGGTGTCTGAACTACAGTTTGACCAACTGTCTGACCTGAATTTTTGCCTCCTTCTGTAGCTCTAGCCAAAATACCTTGGCCTACACCGGACTACTGACCAACAAGTCTCCTATCCATCTAGATTGAAGCCTAAGAAGTATGAGGTCTAGCTCTAAAAGAAGGTTGTGGAAAATCCTTAAGCAAGTGACCTTGCTGTCCACACCAGTAGCATGCACCTGTCCCAAAGTGACAAGTTCATGAAGCTTACCACACATATGACAAGGAGGAATAGTAGTCCTATGTGGTGCTGAACTAGCAATACCATAACTAATATGAGGTGCTGGTCTAGAGGAGTTCTGCCTCTGCTGAGATCTCTCTGAAGGTCCTCTATATCCACTTTGGAGAGCAAACTGAGGTGAAACATTAATACTCTTCATTCTATTGACCTGACTAGAGGAACTCCTAATCTTCGCCTTCTTTTTCTTTTCCCTTTCTGATCTAACCTCCATCTCTCTATTCTCAATCATTCTAGCTTTATCCACAAGCCTAAAGTATGAGTCAAACTCAAAAGCAGCTAGAAATTTAAAACAACAGAGCTATGAGTCCTCTACGAAACCTCTGAATTGATGCTGCCTCTGTAGGAACCAAAGTTGGAGCGAATCTACTCAACTAATTGAATTTCTTCACATATTTTGAAACAATCATACCAGAAGTCTGAACCAATCTCTCAAACTCAACAGCTTTAGCCTCCCTCATCCTCTCTAGAAGGAACTCCTCGATAACTCTTTCCTTGAACTGATTCTAAGAAAGATTTGCATTATCCTAAATACTCCTCCTGAACCAGTTTTTAGCTTTAGCTTTCATCAAATAGCTAACAAATTCTATGGCTCTCCTGTCTGAGATCCTCAAAATCTGAACTTTTTCCTCAATCTCATCCAGAAACTCTATAGGATCCACCTCTCCTCTATACTCAGAAGGTTTGAGCTTCAAGAACCGCTCAAAAGAAACCTCCTCAGCCAAAGGCACAACTGCTGGTGATAGTGGAGGAACTATTGGAGCAACTAGATCTACTGGTACTGGAAGTACCTGTTGCTCTTTTTGTTGAGTAATGAACTCAGCTAAAACCTCATAATTTCTCTGCAACTGATCCAATCACAGAGCCATACCAACCACATCTACCTGTGGCTCTGGAAGTACCTCCTCACCTTCCACTCTACCCACTAAACCCTCCTCAGAAGGCAATTCTCGCCTAGGACGACCTCTGCTACATCCTCTACCTCATCCACGACAACGTCTTAGAGGCATCGCTGAACTGATAAGGAAAACAGAGTAACTTTAGACTCATAACACAAGTTTAACACACATTTATTCCAAAGAATACATAACATAACGAAACAAAATCCTATGCTCCGTAGTTATCTTAATCATACATTCATGCTAGGAAATTACACATCCATCTATCTATCTTATGGTTGAGAAACCTATGGGTCTGATACCACCTCTGTCACACCCCAAAATCATCGGTGCGATGGTCCTAGGGCAAGGGTAGACATAAGGTCACCGTACACCCGTAGAACCCTTAGCTAACCTAGACCAACATATAACACGTACTAGCATCATACCAAATATCCATATCTTATATATATCTTATCAACTTGATATGATATTTCCTCTTGTTCCTCACCGATCAAAAGATAATTCTAACATCAATATGGAATCAGGGAAAGTCTACAATACCATCTATGGCAATAAAAGAATAAGCAACATCACACACATCTATGGAGCTTCTAAGAGTATACTTCTCATAGACATGAATACACATATATATAATTCAACTATTATCTAAAAATATTATATAAAAGAGTCTTCCTGTAGAGAAGGAAATCAAGAAGCTCTGTCTTTAGGATTAACTCACTCTCGAACTAAGCTAGAACCTGAATTCCACAGAAGAGTGATGAACCTTCAACTCAGTAAGATGTAAACAATCAGAATGAATAACATATATAGAATACTTAAATAGCAAATCTTAAATATGTACCAGGGTACTAGAAATAAATCTTAACATATACATTAATATCATAAGTGCTTACAAAGAGTAGCACTATTCAATCATCTCATAATACATATATGAATATTAAATCATAATTTTTTTTAAGAATATAAATGTATATAAAGAATGGCATTATCAAATAAACATAACATAGAACTAATATCATATCATAACGTTTGAGTATCCTTACTATTTTCACGTGGCACATATGCTTGCTCAGGCATATGCCTAGAGCTCGTGATCCCCTCTAGGCGGAACACTGATACTACACCCTATCAACCAGATTTCCTCTATGCACATTAGACCAATGAATTAACTCTCATTGGGAAAAACGTTCTATAATGTATGTTTTGTGATATACATATCATGTATTGGTTCAACAATAATTAAAAGTGATCAAGAGATCACAACATATGAATAACATATCATGTTATGCATAATAAAGGTTTATTAATGAACTTGGTCCAAGGAAAATAGCCAAGTCATTATCAATATTCAAAGATTCTATTTAAGGAGGGTTTCAATAAATTAAACTTATAAATAACATATACATATATATGAATATAATATACTTTAGCAAAAATTATCATATGGAGAATCATACACATGAAACGAAATCCACACTTACCTTTTAGCTCTAAAAAGCTTTCTAGCCAAACTCAACTCTTACTCAAATACAAAAGATCCTTAATTCCTTGAGTTCTCTTCTCCTAAATAAAAAAATCCTCAAAATTTCAAAATTTAGGGTTTTCTCAAAATAATCACATAAAATAATTCTCCATAAATTCTAAGCTCCTTAGAGTCTCTATAAACAAATTCTAACATTAATTTAACCATTAATAGAGGATGAATAATAGTTATAGAGAAAATTTATTATTCACATCACTATTCATCTAAAAATCATAAATCCTCATATTATTAAATCTAACCATAATTATTAGCCATTAATGCTAAAAAAAGATCACCCACAACTTAAAAATAATTATTATAGCTAACAAAGAACTTAACTCAAGCTATAGGGAAGATTTGAGAAAATTGTCTTATTTTCTCTCCTAAAGAAATTTTGAATTTGGCTTGAATTGATGCTCTTATAGTTTTTAATTTGTGTTTTCTAACATTAATAAGGCTTAATTGGAGTATTAAAACCTTATAAATGAAGAAAAATAACTTATAGTTGAGAGAAATAGGAAATGGAAAAGAAGAAAGAAGAAGAAAGAAATAAAAATTGAAGTGAAGAAGCTACTGCCAAAATAAAATCTCGAGTTTACTGTTCATGAGTATTATTTATGAGCACTGTTCATGTATATTGTTCACGAGCACTATTTACATATACTGTTCACGAGCATTGTTCACATGTACTGTTCACAACAGAAGCTAAAAAAAATCACTTCGGAAGCACATACTAAACCAGCTCTATCTTGAGTTATATAAGTTTAAATGCCTCGATTCTTCCTTCCACTTAAACTAGACATATGATGCTACAACATATATCAAATTCTTTCTTTAAAGTCTTAAACATAAATTCACAAAATTCTGCACAAATACAAACTCTAAAATTCAAATCAAAACAAACAAATCTTAGTTTCAAAGCAAACATTTCATAACAAATCTTATATACATCAATATAAGAATTTCAGAATACATATAAGTAAAAGACATATCAGTTGTTACATTCACTATGGCCAAAATGAATTGCCTTAAGGGAAAGGGGCTTGAATGCTAAAAGAGATAGAATATTTCTGAAAGTTAACCTTCTGTCCAAAAGCCTCACTATAATCATCTAACACTCTTCTAAGCACCTCTGCTTCATTAGTAGATGCTTTTCCAAACACCAAGGTATCATCTACAAACATTGAACAAATGAGAGTAGGGCACTTCTTTGTAATTTGAAATCCTTTTATAGACCCTGCATTAAGATAGTCATTCAAAACAAAAGTAAGAGCATTAGAAACAAATAAATGTAAGTAAGGAGAGATGGGGTCTCCTTATCTAAGGCCCTTGAAGGGTTAAAAAACCTTGAAGGCAAACCATTGATAATAACAGCTTAAGAAACACTCTTCACACAACTCATTATCATAGCTACCCAATCAAAATGGAACCCCACCTTAAAAAAGACCCTTTCCAAAAAAAAAACAATCTACTCCATCATAAGCCTTCTACATATCAACCTTAAGAATCATATGGTGGACACTAGATTTTCTATGGTTTAGAGCATGAAAAGTTTCATGGGCTATCACTATGTTGTCCTGAATACTCCTACCAGACACAAAAGCACCTTGACAGGGGTGGACTAACGATGAGAGACAAGGCTTAAGACGATTAACCATAGTTTTTGAGATGACTTTATAGACAAAGTTGCACAGACTTATCGGTCTATAGTGGGACAACATAGAAGGACGGTGAATTTTGAGGATGAGAACCAAGAAGGTTTTATTGCATTCTCTGAGCAGGCATTAATATTTTATTTTTTTAATTTTTTCATTTTTATTCAGTTAAAGTCACTTAAATATTTATTTTGGGCAATTACAAGTCTATGGATACATGTTTGTACTCATATATCCATGTCAATGATTTAAGAGTCAGATATCAACAAATTATAAAATTTGAGGCGCATAATGGATTGTCTATAAAATATATAGATTTTTTTTTGTTTTTTACACTAAGTGTATCAAATCAAATAAGAATATATCGTATAAAAAAAAATTAATGTATTTTTATAAGATGAAATATAAGAAAAAAATTATATTAATTAAAATATTTTATTAATCGTTGATTTGATTTATAAAATAAATTTATATTAATAGGTGTTTGGTAAAATTTTTTGATGGAGCTCATACCAATTTGATTATTTGCAGCTTTTAACTATTATATAGTCAAACAACTATTATTTATAAAAACTCAAATTCAGAATTTTTTTTAAACCTCATACTTATTTAAATAAAAATATTAAATTATCTTTTAAAAATAATATTTAAATAAAAAAATAAATATTAATATTTATCCTTAATTATCATTAAACATATTAATAACTAACAACTAATAATAATTTTACCAAAAACTTGTAACAATCAACTATTAGATAACAGTTATCCGCTATCAGCTATCAGTTACCAACTAACAACTAGTCAACCGTTATCAGTTATCAGTTACCAACTAATAACTATCAGCAATTGCTAACAACTATCAATTAACTTTAAAATAAAAAATATAAAGTTATTATGTAATTTTGAATATTTAATAAAAAGAAATTTGTTAACTAAAAATTAATTTATTTTTTATCATATTTTTATTAAACTAAATATATTTATATATTTTAATTATTTAATTACTGCAACATACTATAAATTTTATTAAATATTAATCACTATATATAAAAAAAAAAACGTAATTCTTTATATTTCATTTATTTAATATAATTATTGTATTTGAAATAACAAGGTGAAACTAGATATTTAAAATATTTAATTTTAGGCAAGTAAAATTTTATTGAGTATTTAATTCAAATTCAATTTCATCTAATTTTAATTATCCAAATAAAAAATTTAGTAGAAATCCAAATCTAAATCTCAAATTTCTATCTTCCAAACATATCATAAACTTTTTTGCATATAAAAAAAAAAATATAATTATCTTGATTGCGAGTTGTAATGATATGTAGAGGGACGAAATAATAATAAAATAATATATGATAAGTCTAGTTAAACACAAATTTATTTTTAGAGGACGTATTTGAGTTTGAGCAAAATAGAATAAGTTTTTTTTATTAGATAATTTATTTAACTAATAATATTTTTTTTTTATTTTATACTAAATTAATTTTCTTTTTTTTTTTGTTGGTTATATATATATATATATATATATATATATATATATATATATATATATATATATATATTCAGCTTTCCGAGCAATATTTTTTTAAGATTTTAAATAATTTTAAAGCTTAATATATAAATAAAATAAAGAAATAATTTATAATATAGTAAATTCAAAATTATTTTCTAAGTGAAAATTATGAATAAATTAAATAATTATCATAGTAAAACTTTTATAATTAATTAGTAGATTTTAATTAATTAAAAAATAAAAAAGAACATAAAAAATAAAGAGGAAATTAGTAATAAAAACAAATTGAAATGTTTTTATTTTTAAAAAATTACATGCATACTTAATATTTAATACTATCTCAATATAAATTTTAAATTATAAAAAATTTTCATATAATAATAAATAAATAAAAAAATGATGGCCAACATACTTGATATTAATACCATCTCAATATTAAAAACAATAACATAATGAAAGACATTGAAAACCTTAACTATTGGCAAACTCCACTAAAATTTAATGGAGAATTGACCATTTAAAACATAAAACTTTTAACAAATGGTTTTATTTATCTTCTTCTTCAATTTTATCAAGATCAATTTAATATTATTGCAGAATAATTATGAAACACACTTATAAAAAAAAAATAATTATTGTGCAAATTAATTAATCTATCTTGATTCCAATCTTATTATTAATAGTTATTATTTTAAAAAATTTCCTTTAAATTTATCTGACTTATTTTTTCGAAATATTTATAGAGTAACATACACCATAAAATATATCTAAGATAGTATTATTTTGTTTCCCACCCAAATTTACCATAAAATAAGAAACTTGTTCCTAAATCAAGATTTTATTATATATATATATATATATATATATATATATATATATATATATATATATATATATATTAACATGGAGATAGGTTCATTGTTTTAATTTAAAAAAAAAAAAAAATTAAACTCATTAATATTTTAAATAATTCATATTATATAACTTAAAAATTGAGTAGAAGACAATAGACCAAGAAACTTTATTTAAATAGATATTTAATTTTAGGGTAAATTATAATTTAGATCTTGAGTTTTGATCTGAAAAATAAAATAATCTCTATATTATGTGAAATACATGATTTAATCTCTTAATTTTTACTCTGTAAAACTATTTAGACATTTAGACCAAAAAACTTTATTTAAATAGATATTTAATTTAATCATCGCGAGTTTGCTTATAGTTTTTTTTTTTTAACTTTCAACGGGTATATAAATAAAAACAAAATAAACTTTTGGTTCTTGTTTGTAAATTTGAATTTATTTTTCTTATAAAATTATTATTCCTATTTTTTTTTTTTTTTTAAATAATAAAGGGTTTTTAGGCGGTTAGAAATGTAAATCTCTAAATCCCTTTTACTAGAAAAACGGGAGAACCAGAAAACCCTAGCAACAAAAAAGCTTCATTTGTTTCACACATACTCTCTCTCTCTATATATACATCTTCACAACACTGCCTGAAAACACTTCTCAATCTTTCAGCTTCTGCCTCCTTAAAATGGAGCTCTGTACCACACAATCCATCTCGTATCTCCCCAAAGTTTTCACCGGAAACCTCAATTTTCTTCGTTCCAACACCTCCCTCGCTTTCCGGCAAGTCCGAATCCGTTGCTCCATTCACGGCGGTAGCCTCCACTCCCGTACGAAACGGAACCCTAGGTTTCTTTTCTTTTATCATTTTTAGATGCATTCACGAAGAACTGACTTGAGCTTTTTATTTGTTATCTTAAATGTATTGGTTTTACTTTGCTTTCTCAGGATTCCTCTCAGTTCCAAGGGCAATTGACGAAACTTCCGGCGGAGGAAGTCGGTTTGCTACTGAAGAACGTGACAGTCCAGTGGCGGTAGAAGTTGATTATCCGGTTGAAAAGAGTGTGTACAGTGAAAGCAGAGAAACTGAACCGCTTAAAGAGGAATCTCCTGTTGATGAACAAGGAAATGGCGGTTTTTTGTCTGATCTGAATATTAAGGTTTGTTTGGAATCCTCGACTTCGGATTTTATTTTTGGTAGTCAGATACCTTAGTATTTTTATTTTTGTTTACTTATCCTTGAAAAGTAATTTCATGGAAATTGAAATTTGGTTGCTATGATGATGTTATGAATTAGTAGAAAGCATCTATTGAATGCTTGATGAAAAATTGAAAATTCGACGTTTATGTCGATCCTGAGTTGTTACCTGATCAACATTGTATGTTTTATTTTGGAGGCAGAAAACCTGTTTGTTACTTTATTTGAAATTCTTAAATCTTTTCAATTTTTTTTTTTAATTCTTAAAAAAGTTTTGATCTCTAAATTATATTCTGTGATTATCTTTGTTCTTATATCAGTATTAATTGTTGCCATTTAGTCGCATCTGTAAATAATCATAGTACCATGGCTTCTGTTAATGAAGGACAGTGATGACGACTGTAAGGTTTGCTCATCAGAATGGTTGATTGGCCTTGTCGATGTATCAATCATCTGAGTCCTTTTGTTTCTGCCAATTGTTTTGTTTAATTTTGTACGCTTTGTTTACCTTTTTCTTTTTTATTTTGGTTAAAAATTCTTTGATGGTTCTTTTTGCAACTGAATTTCTCTCATATTTGCTTAACTTACCTTTATTTGAGTTTGGTCATGGTTTGGCTTTTGGAAGCCAGTGGTCAGCAGTTGAATGTTCAGTTCCTAACACAGGATACAAATTGAAATTTAGGGACTGAAAGCTTAGTAATATGTTCAGTGGTTATGGAAAATTAAGTCAATTCTTTTCATATGTATGACTATTTAACTGAAATTGGTTGCTATGATGAGTACTAGAAGCTCATGAAAGTCTGGCTGTAATGGCTTAATGAAATGCAATCCTGAGCGGTTACCTGAGCACCACTTGGACTTGCCATGTCGATTTGAGTTCCTTTCATGTTTTCCTCCTCTTTTTTTTTTTTTTTTTTTTTTTTATTTTGGCTTCTCATTCTGAAATTCTCTTGCTTTTGTCCTTTTTTTTTTGCCAAATGCACTCTGAACATTTAAATTGTCATTATTTGCTAATACAAGACTGTCCAATTTAAAATGGTTGCTATGATGAGTACCGAAATGTTGCGAAAGTTAATGTGTTATACTTGATGAAATTTCATCCTGAGCGGTTACCTGAGCAACACATCATTACTGTTTTTCGGGGGAAAAAAAAAGAGTTCTTTCAACTTTTCCATTTATTTTTTTCTTAGGTAAAAGAATTATGTGCTTCTTAAATCTAAATTTGGTTCATGCATATTTGTATCATTGTAACACTGTATTTGTACTAAGTATCTCTAAAATTAATTAGTGCCTGTCTGGGATGCAAAAAAAAAATCTCCCACTCAGGAACCCTATTGAGTAAGGGTTGAGTACTTAGTTGTTTCTGTTTAAAAATAATTAATCGAACCGAATTTTGAATCAAATCAAATTGAGTTGAATCAAAATTTTTATAAGATTAACCAAATCAAACCGAATTAGCATATTTTGGTTTTTTAATAAAATACATATATAATTATTAAAATATAAATATATTTTTAATATATATATATATATATATATATATAATTTGGTTGGTTTGGTTATTTTAGGTTTTTTAGGAAAAAACAAACCGAATTGAATAGATTAAAATTTACAAAAAAGAAAAAAAAATTAATTGAATCAAATCGAAATTTAAATTGAACTGAATTGAACCAACCAAATTAAATTTGTTTTGGTTTGTTTTTTGGTTAATCCTGTTTTTTACGCATCCCTACTATTGAGGTCTTAAGTTAAGGGTATTGGGTAATATATCCAACAAACATGTATCAATGCAAGACAATAATTATCTGAATGAGCTCTTGTGGACTTGCTTTAACTCCATTCCTAATGATAATTAAGGGTATTTTCATGGGTAATGATGGATGGAGAAGGCTTTCAAATGTACAGACAAGCCAAAGAATTAGATGTTGAATTTGAAGGAGTCAAATTTCCATAGTTATTTCACACTGAAATCTATAATTTTTTGTCGAACATCATTTCTAAGTTTGTCACTCATCGTTATGTTGAAGAGTGAAGCTATGTTTGTTCAAAATTTTTTGCAGTTCGACTCGGAAGTTACCTATTCTATTCTGTTGTTTGGTGGTGCTGCTGTGGTTGCCCTGTGGTTAGCATCAGCTGTTGTTGGTGCTATTGATTCTATTCCATTGGTAAATTTCCTTGGTACATTTTATTTGTGATTGGGGATTTTATTACAATTATGAATGATCTTGTACCTCTATAATGTTTGTTTGAACATGATTTTTGTTTTGATTGAATGCAGTTCCCTAAGTTGATGGAAGTTGTGGGTCTTGGCTACACTTTCTGGTTCACCATCCGTTATTTACTATTTAAGGTAAGTCATCTGGAAGCAAATTGGACCTATCAAATTTGCTGCTAGTAGCAATACTAACTATTGATTGGTCACTTGCTGTGCAGGAAAATAGGGATGAGTTGGCTGCTAAAATAGAAGAGCTTAAACAAGAGGTTCTTGGCTCTAACGATGGTTGATGTGCAGGACATGTATATATTTCTTGCATAATTTTGCTCTGCTGTACTTGATTGAATGAGAGTTAGATATGCTTTTTTGTCAGTATTTATGTTTCTCAATAGTTAATGTCAATGAATATAGCAACGGATTTTTGTCATCCCTGAAATGAATATAATTCAAAATGCATGCTATTCTATCCATTGCCTTTAGACCAGTTTGACATTAGGGATGGCACTTAGTAGAGTATGGGCGAGTCTATTCGTCTTATATTTAGGTGGAGCGGATTTTGAGGAGAGGCAGATTTGAGAGCAGGGCGCTATGGATTGGTTTGTGGATATTTACTTATTTTTTAAAAATAAAAAAATATGTTTATATAAAAATTATATTTCTATAAGAAAATATATAATATATTTATATAAACATATATATAAAATACGTATTATGTATATTTTACTTAAAAAAATATAATTATAATATAAATAAATATATGTAAAAATAAGTTGTAAAAATTTAATATATATATAACGATTATACGAGACAGATTTGGATGAATATGTGAATATTCAACCCCGCTTCAATGGAGCGAATTTTATTCGTTTCATTGAAATCGGGTTAGACAGGTATCGGATGGAGGGCTGTTGCCTCCATAGTCATGTGCCTTTTCGTACAAATAGGAAATTCAAATTTTGTATAAATAGGAAATTCAATTTTGTGATAAATATAATGGTTGTCAAATTCGGTTCAGTTCTAATTGTTTCAACCGAAAATCAGATATCAGTCCACAGATTGGATAGAAAAAGACATTGAACTCGCTTATGCCCAAAACTGATAAAATCCCTCTAATCTGGCTGGACATGCGGTGACTCAATATTCGGATACAATGGACCAACGAAATCCACAAACTCAACATCCTATGGATTAAATTAAATCTACACCATTTTAGAAAAGCCATGAAATTCACTATTTTAGGCATAATAGAGATAGAGAAAGAGAGAGAGAATACCATTCATGTAAGCGTTTATGGAGGTTGATGGTGTACTTTCTGGTATCAACCTCTTCCTATCTTCCTTCAGCTGATCTGTCTGCCATGACTGCGATTCTGTAACTGTCCCAAAACTTGTTGCTCCCGCTAAAAAAAATAAATAAATAAATCCTAGATTGCTCGAGTTGGTTAATATAGTAGGTTCCCTTGAAGCCTAATGTCCTTCTTTTTATTAAAACTACGTAAATGCCCTTGTGTATGAGGGTGTTTTTGTCATACCATAATAACTATTTTATTTCTTTTGATTAAATAAATAAAATAAGCTTAAAAGTGAAAACATATTGATTTCAATTTTATTTAAACTCGTACATAGTTATTTAAATGCAAATAGGCAGCTTATAATTAATTTTTTATAAGATTTAAGAAAATAAAATAATTTTCTTTTAGAAAAATGAGAAGATTTGGCTTCATTATTAAAAAATATAAATTATAAATTTTAATAGTATAAATTTTATATTTTCAATAATACATAATGCTAGTTTAATTATTTTTATTTAATTTTGATTGAATATCTAACTCATTATTTTCTGTTTTTACCGATTTTAGAAATGACAAAGTATGAAAACCTTGATAAATACTACGGTATGAGTACCATTCTCATGCGATTGCCATTGTGGCGTAATTTTCCTTGCATTAAATCGTAGAAATTGAGGTGATATGTGCATATAACAACAGTTCAAAATTTCTGTTTATGCATTCATTATTTATAAAAAAATTTAACTGTTGATGTATCGCATAAATAAAAATATGAGACATATAAGAAAGATATTTGCGAAACTGTTATAGCTATTGAATGTGAATGTTATCATAATTCATGTGATTAGGACAGATTTATTGTAATATAAAATCTTCTCCAATTTTCACAAGCCTTTTTTTTTCTTTTCTTGTGTCCGATTATATAGGTTTCGAACAAGCAAAACATTCTTGTAATAATCAGTATAATAATCATATCCAATTTTGTAGAAGCTTATACCTTTAATTCACTGCTTTTATGTTTATTACAACAGCATAACAACAAATGATTAATTTCTTACAATTTATCAATAAAAAGTACTTAAAGTTTACACACAGATAAATTATATGCGCTCTAATAATTTTTTTTAAATAATATCATTTTTTGTCAAATATAATGATCGTTAATTATTTATTATGTTCCACAATATTTATTTTTCGTTAAATTAGGATATAAAAATATTGTATCAACTCTTTTACTACAAAATTATTTTAAAAAATAATTATAAATTTTTTGATGAATTATGATTTTCTTATTTAATTTATTTTTCTTTGAAGTATTTTTTTTTTTATTTTAATTTTTCTGTGTGATTCACATTGAATTTTTCACAGTAATTCAGGTACTGAATTGGAGTTTTCAAAGGAAACTATGGTGGAGTCAGATCTACGAACTAGAATGCAGCCTTTGAAAGATCTTCCGATAAAGAAAATAGATCATCTGCAATTTGTTGTTGAACCTCATGTGTTCAAAGCCATTTACTGAGGTTTCTGGGACCGCATGGGACATGTATATTACTTTTGGATCACATATTTTCCAACATCTAGGATTATAAATATTTTGTTTATTTATTTTTTAATTCTTTGCACTTACTGTTATCATTGTTATCATTATTTCAACTAGGAGATACTACGTTTTTTGCAAAATTTTTGTTTCTGTAAGTCATGCTACGGCCACTGGGCTCTCTATATAAAAATTAAACCGATCAAATCAAATCAAATCAATTAAATTAAACTGAAATTGATAGTTTTATAGTTATTTAATTTGATTTCAGTTTAAAAAATAAAATAAATCAAAAGTTCGATTTAGTTTGTAGCAATGTTTTCAGAACCGAAACGATTAAAGAACCGATGAAAACAGAGGATCAGAGATTCGATCAGGATTGAATTGTTTAAATAAAAAAAAAATCGATATATATAAAATTTAACATTTATTATATATGATAAAAATAAATATAATATAATTATAACTAAATAAAAAATCTATATAAAATCATATTTTTTAATGTGTTAATCTAATCACATTAAATCAAAAGTTATATATATATTAAGTTATGGACATTTAACGCAATAAAATTATGATTTTAGCATCAGGTAAAATTGAAACAAAACTATTGAAATTTTCTTAATTTTTTTTAACTCAAAATGTCGTTTTTGTCAAGTAAAAACAATACCATTTTGATCAACAATTAAAAAAATAAAAAAAATAATAAAAAAAAATTGACACACCTGAACCGAAAAAATTAATCTGATTCATCAATTTTTTATCCGGTTCTTTGGGAATGGATTTATCCGGTTCTTTGGGAATGGATAAAAGAGATTGACCGATCCGGTCCGATTTTAATAACCATGATTTGCTGTTTGAATATTTTTTTCTCATTTTCATACTAAATCAAACCAAAATTATATATATATATATTTTACTATTATTACGATTAAATATTTTTAATTTTATTTTATATACAATCATATATATATATTTTTTTAACTTAATATTAATTTAAAATTTTAAAAAAATATCTATTTTTGAAAATTAATTAAAAATAAATAAAAAAAAGTCTAATTCTTAAGAAAAAAATATAAATTTTGGGCTTGTTAATTAATATATTAGACAGATTTTATATTGTATATTAAATTATTTTTAAATTTTTTTATCATTAATATTTTATTGATATTTTTCCTTATATATATTATAAAATAATAATTATTTATAAAAAAATATATCTGATTTGAAACGAATAAATCAAAAGTAATCCAATTAAATCAAACTGATGATTTAATTATAATAATAATTAAATTAAATTTAATAATTAATTTAATTCGATAACAATCCTTCAAACTAAACAAATCTAATGATGCGACCCTAGCTCTTTTATAAGCTATTTCATCTATGTTTTCAAAGTTTGAATTAGGCGGTGAAACTTGCAGCGTTATCATCAGTCTTGAACAATTGAATTTCTTATTGAGCAGAAATTTAATACTCCTATATTAAGTTCAATATCGTCGAAATTTTTCACAAGGTTGAAAACATTTTTATACATTTTTAATTTAAGGAAACAAAATTAAAAATTTGGCTGGTGTTCAGAGTTTCCACTGGAATCTATATACAGGTTCTGTAAAATAGCTAGTAATTGTAAGCCCCTATACCTTTTCTAAGACATTTCTTAACCCACTCCACCACGGTTTAGGATTCTAGTTGGCTGACACTTCAACAATAAACTATTATTAGTTGCAATTTTTATTAAACTTTTTAGTATGCCAGAGAAATAGGTGCCTCTCAATTTAGAAAGCTTTAATGTTTGGTATAAAGTTACTGTAGAATTTCATTTCTTTTGCAAATAAATTTATATGTTCGAATTAATTATAATATAGTATTTGACATAAATTTAAATGGAATTCATTCATTTGTAAATGAATTTTGATGTTTGGATTAGCCATGGAATTCATTTTATAATGTAATTTTATTAGCATTTAATCAGTAGTTTAATAAGGTATTAGGTATACCCATTGTTTAGTATTCATTTGCAAATTCTATCAATTTGGTTCAAGCAATTATCAATTCCATGAAATTAAAAATATAGAATTATAAATGAATTTTCTTTATTCCAAACATGAAAATGTAGATTTGTAAATGAACTGCATAAAATTATACAATTTATAGAATTCATTTATGCTAACTAAGCTATAATTAAAGTATCTTTTGGCATATCTGTAAATGGTGATAGATCATAGAAATCCCAGTTGTTATGTAGCAGCTTTAGCATAAAACTGTTGCTCAAGATGCTTTTAGAAATTGCTTTTCTTTGCACAGTTTCCATTTATATTTTGACTATTAAGTCTATAACTAAAGCTTAAATGAACAATAGAGAATCTCTTCTATAATTCTTGAGTTAACATTTACGCCAGTTAATGAGAATTCATAGCATCTTTTTTTGGTCTTTTTCCCCCTTTCTATCTACAACAAAGTGCTGCAGAATTATCTTTCATCTCTGATCCATTACTGCTATTGAACTTGCAGATCTTGGATGATATATTCGCATCACAAATGCAGCAATTACTTGGCAACGCATTGCAAGAGTAAGACTTGGAGCCACCAAGATCGATAATGGAAGCTCGGTTAGTGTTTTGTAAAGATGCAGTAAACAATCAAGACAACTACTATTTATAGATTCTTTATTCCTGTACATACAAATTCAAATCGTTGTTCCAGCTCAATATATTTACACTGAAGAAGCAATGGTGAAATCCCAGCTGAAAAAGACCACACATTTCAGCAGAAATGCACAATTTGATCCTCAGAATGAAGTTTTGTCAATTTTTATCTCTGCAAAGTTTCCCCATCACCATGGCCTCCGTGGTAAAATTGCCCCCGAGAATGTTAAAAGTTTTTAGAACTCAATTATAATTCATCTGAATTACAGTTTCATCATTATATTATATAATATAATTCGATATTTCTCACACTATTCTCTTCTGTAAGAATGTGTAATTTCTGTTCTGTTCTGCTACTACTTAACAATATCTAATCACATTAGTTCATAATTCGACTTGGCGAAAAAAAGCACAATCGTGAACGGCCCTTGTCTTGAAATCGTCGGTATAAACCCTTTGTAAAGGGCCATCGGCCCCTCCGCCTTCACCGTCTTTAATGCGCAATCCAACGCCTCTGAATACGGCGGCGTCTTCCCTGCTTCCACTTTCATATTCATAACTCTTGTTTTATTCACATCCACCGGATTCGACGCTACCGCAGCTACAAATCCATGGTTTTGGTATTAGGATCAGTCCACTTTTGTTTCAAGACGTACTAAAGACCCATACGGGTGGTGGAATAAAGAGTCTGACGAAGAAAGGTGGCGGAGACACCTGACAAAAGAGCTGCGACACTTCTTCTTGGATTATACGGACACCAACAGAGATGGGACAGACACGAGGTGCAGGTGGTTGAGGCACGTGAATAGTGGTGCCTTTGGCGGTGGTTGTGGTATGAAAAGCAAGAGCAGCGCGGAGCGTTTGGACAGTAGCAGGATGCTTTGGCGTGTAGGTTTCACCTTGAAGTTGTATGAGTACCTTTATGAGATCAAGAGGGTGGGTGGAGCAACCAGCAACAATGGAAGCTATGCCTCCTCCAACGAATCCTTTGAAACCATTTTTCAAAATTTAAAGAATTAAAACAGTGAATTGGAGTTGGGGTTTATCTCATTGGAAACCAGGAGATGGGAATGAAGAGCAAAGGCAGAAGAAGAAAATAAAATAACGTCGCCTGAGAGATTCGAACTCTCGCGGGGAAACCCCATGTACTTAGCAGGCACACGCCTTAACCACTCGGCCAAAGCGACGACAATGAGGTAACAACTAAATTTATATCTTATTTTTTAACTAGTTTAAGAACTTAATTTGCATCTGAGATAATTTTCTTTTAACCTCTTTTGTTGGGACGTGTAGTTTGATTTTGTTTATATGCTTTATTTTTGTTAATGGTGCAGAAAATAAATTGCAAAAACGCTAATATATATATATATATGTATTTCAGATTGACATATAAATTATTCAATAAGAATTAATGTATTAATTTCACTCTCATCATATATGTGAAATCTATCTTTTATAAATTTAAATGAATTTTATATATTTCTAATTGCATGATGTACTATATTTTAGTGTATTGGTTGCACATAAACTCTAATTTTCCGTA
This sequence comes from Aleurites moluccanus, assembly GCA_948193065.1. Lineage (NCBI taxonomy): Eukaryota > Viridiplantae > Streptophyta > Magnoliopsida > Malpighiales > Euphorbiaceae > Aleurites > Aleurites moluccanus. The sequence goes on along the minus strand of CANXYC011031086.1, from coordinate 153 downwards.
TTATTTTATATATTTGCATGGTTTTTTCTTTTTATGATAAACAGTAGGAGGATTAATATTTAATTTTATTAAAATTAATCATATATATATATATATATATATATATATATATATATATATATATATATATATATATATATATATATAAAAGTA
>CANXYC011031061.1:0-11056 GCA_948193065.1 Aleurites moluccanus | reverse complement strand
GTTGATGTAAGAGGCAATATCATTGATTGTGCTTGAAGCTGCATATTTGGACATTTTCTTAATATTTTGTTTAGGATTTGATGAAATTGGCAATGGCAAGTTCAACCCTTGAATTTGAACATCCTTCAGGATATTGCACCTTTGATATACATCAGAACCCATACCAAGTCACCTAGTTAGAAGATTGCTTGTCTTTTATGTTTATTAGCTTGCTTCTTGTAGGCCTCATTTGCCTTCTCAATTTACTTCCTCACACTCTCATATAGTTTCTTCATTGCAACTATCTTTTCTTTGGCTTCCTTGTGCACCACAACATCAAGAGGTAAAGAAGAAAAATCAATGGGAGTGATAGGGTTCATACTATATACTATCTCAAAAGGGGAATGGGTAGTGGTCTTGCTTGGAGTCCGGTTGTTGGAGAATTCAGCATGTGCAACTTTCAAATCCCAATCCTTCAAGTATTTGCTTACTAAGGTCTGAAGCAAAGAACCCAAAGTCCTATTGGTTGCTTCAGTTTGTCCATCTGTTTGTGGATGATGGGATGTAGAAAACAACAACTTTGTCCCCAACTTGCTCCAAAGGGATCTCCAAAAATGACTTAAGAACCTGGTATCCCTATCCGAGACAATAGATCTAGGAACACCATACAACTGAACCACTTCCTTAAAGAACAAATCAACAACTATGATGGCATCATCTGACTTGTGGCACGGTACAAAATGTGCCATTTTTTAGAATCGGTCCACTGCCACTATAATAGAATCCTTCCCACTCTGTGTGCGAGGAAGTGCCACTATGAAATCCATACTAAGATCCTCCCATGGTGATGAATTTCCAGCCCAATACAAGTGATGTTCTTCCCAATCCAAGCTGCAATTTCATTCCAAAGGGAACCCCAATCCGAAATTGGCAAAATCCCCAATTTGCAAGTTAAGGTTTTGGATTTCAGTCTTCAAATTGAAAGACCAAATGGAATCCAATGGCTACCAAACTTGATGGGTCTTCTAATGGGAGTATAAGGGTGGGATTGGAGTAGGTATTGGGTTCAATGGGGCTGAATGGTGAAATGTCAATTTTTGGGCAGTAGTATAGGGTGGACCAAAGTGCAGTAGCATAGGGTGCACCAAAGCTTACTCTAGGCTTGGTTTTGGTTTCATATGCAAATGAGCTCCAAATGAGTTGAAACTTTAAAGGGGGTCTTTCAAGGGTATTTTAAGATGATTGATGGTGGAAAAATTTGTTTGGCGAAGGTGGGATTTTGGGCAGAAAGTGTGGGTGGATTTTAATGGAGTTGGAGCTTTGTTTAAGGTGAAAGAGAAGAAGGGCTTGAAGAATTGACTATAAATAACTTATATAAGACTGAAATTCAAAGAGCAAATAAAGGAAAATACAGATATTGAAATTGATGTTTGGAAATTAAAGAACAAAAGAAGTAAAATACTTGAATTGAAAAGGAAACTGAAAATGATTCTTCATTCATTCATATTCTATGTTTTACTCTATTCCTCTATGCCTATATAAGGCTATTACACACATAGAGACAAAAACAAAAAGGCTACAAAATCCATAAAGTAGAATTCTCCTGATTTGGCAATGTGTAAACATGCTTTACCCTTATTTAGCCAAATCAGGTAATAAAGTACAAAAGAGATAAAACATATGACTTGCTCTTCTTTGCTTTCAAAAATTCAGAAGTTGAGCTCTTGCCCTTGCCTTTTTCACATGATGGAGAGGAAGATGGGCCAAAAGTTTATTTAAAATAAGCCAAGTTAAATAAAATTATTCATCTTTCCTCTTTCTTCCAAATGGACCGAAAATCAAGTAGCATGGGAGGGTTGTTGGGCTCCTTCTCCTTACATAATTAAACTAAGCCCAAAAGTGTGTGATTGGGGCTCAAAAGGCCTTGTGACTTGGGGCACAATGTTGGTGGATTCGGTGGGCTCCTTCAATAGGCAAGCAAGGGCTGAAATACTTGGGCTTGGACTAGGCCATACATCATTCTCCCCTTGTTGAAAAGAATTTGCCCTTAAATTTTCAAGATTGTTGTCTTCCCAATATGGTGAGAGATCCCCTACATTGAAAGTGTCTGAAACCCCTCCATAAATTCTTGGCAAATCTATCATGTAACCATTGTCATTCACCCTCTCAATTACTTCAAATGGCCCATCAGCTCTAGGAGCAAATTTGCTTTTTCTCTTGGAGGGAAATCTCTCCTTCCTTAGATGGACCCACACCAAGTCTCCTGGTTGAAAGGATGCTTGTCTCCTATGCTTGTTAACTTGTCTTTTATAGGCCTCATTTGCCCTCTTAATTTTTTGCCTAACACTCTCATATAGCTTCTTCATTGCAATTATCTTCTCTTTGGCATCCTTATGCACCACAACTTCAAGAGGTAAAGAAGATAAGTCAATGGGAGTAAGAGGGTTCATACTATACACTACCTCAAAAGGGGAATGGGTAGTGGTCTTGCTTGGGGTCCGATTGTAGGAGAATTCAGCAAACACAACCTTCAAATCCTAATCTTTCAAGTTCTTGTTCACCAAGGTCCGAAGCAAAGAACCCAAAGTCCTATTGGTCACTTCGGTTTGCCCATCCATTTAAGTGTGGTGGGAGGTAGAATACAATAACTTTGTACCCAATTTGCTCCAAAGGGATCTCCAAAAATGACTTAAGAACTTGGTATCCCTATCCGATATAATAGATCTTGAGACACCATGCAACTGAACCACTTCTCTAAAGAACAAATCAACAACTATAAGAGCATCATCCTACTTGTGGCAAGGAACCAAATGAGCCATTTTGGAGAACCAGTCCACCACAACCATAATAGATCCTTCCCCCTTTGTGTGTGAGGGAGTACCACTATGAAATCCATACTAAGATCTTCCCATAGTGCTTCGGGAATAGGTACAGGAAGGTACAAATCGGGCTTAAAATGACTCTTGGTTCGTTGGCATGAACCACACCGTGCAATCAAAGCTTGAACATCTCCTTGCATCTTCGGCCAATAACAATGCTCCTTTAGGATCTCAAGGGTCTTGTTCATTCCAAAATGCCCAGCCAATCCTCCTCCATGTGACTCCCTAATCAAGAGTTCCTGAAATGATCCTTTAGGAACACATAATTGATTCCCCTTGAAGATGAACCCATCTTGCACCATATACTCAGCAAATGCACCCTTACAACACTTAGAAATAATTGTACTAAACTCATCATCATGCACATAGTGTTCTTTCATCAATTCAAACCTAAGCACCCTAACATCCAACATGGCAAACAAGGTATATCTTCTAGACAAGGCATCGACAACTACATTGGTCTTACCTGACTTATAATGAGTCACAAATGAAAAGGTTTGGAGGAATTCAACCCATTTGGCATGTCTAATATTCAGCTTGTATTCATTTAAAAACTTCAAAGGTTGATGATCCGAATGTAATATAAACTGTTTTGGTCTCAAGTAATGGTTCCAATGATCTAAGTCTCTAACCACGGCATAGAGCTCCTTGTCATAAGTAGAATAGTTCCTTTTGGCATTTGCTAACTCCTCACTAAAATAGGCTAATGGTCTCTTGGTTTGGACTAAGACAACCCCTATACCAACTCCACTAGCATCACATTCAACTTCAAACACAAGGTCAAAATTTGGGAGAGCTAGAATGGGAGCTGAAGTATCTCCAGCCTAAGACAAGTGATTTTCTTCCCAATCCAAGCTGTAATTTCAGTCCAAAGGAAGCCCCAAACAGAAATTGGAAAAATCCCCAATTCGTCAAGTTAGGGTTTTGATTTTTGGCCTTTAAAATGAAAGACCATGTGAAATCAATTGCCACCAAACTTTAGGGGCCTTCTAATGGGAGTTTAAGAGGGGGGCTAGAATAGGTTTTGGGGTCATTGAAGTTGAATGGTGAAAAGCTAAAATTTGGGCAGTAGCCTAGGTTGCACCAAGGCTTACTCTATATTTGATTTTTGGTTTCCTATACAAATGAGCTCCAAATGATTTGAAATTTTAATGGGGTGATCTATAAGCTATTTGAAATGTATAGGAAGGGGTTTTATGAGTTTAGGAGGTGTTCTTGAAGGTGGACATTTTTGGGCAGTAGGCTAAGTTCTAGGATAGTGTTTAGTGAGCTTAATTTTTGGATGGTAGGGTTTGAGTAGTAAATGAGCTTCAGTCACCTTGAAACTTTAAGGGTGATCTTTCTAGGGTATTATAAGATGTTTTATGGTAGTGGAATGAATTATGGAGACACTTGAATTTTGGGCAGTAGCTTAGGTAAGTTTCAATGGTGTTTAGGCTTGTGTGAGGTGAGGACGAAGAGAAGAAATAAAATTCATGCAAAGGCTCACTTGAAAGGTAAAGAAAGCTTTAATAACATTCAAATGAAAGTAAAGACTGAAATTAATGAAGAACATTAAAAGAAATTTGCAGATATTGAAAATGTTGCTTAAAATTTAAAGAACACTTAAAGGAAAGACAATAATTGAAAAGGGAATGTAAAATTCATTTCATTCTTCAAGGTTTGAGTTTTTCTTCATTCAACTATGCCTGTATAAAGGCTATTACAATCATAGGAACAAAAGTCAAAAGGATATGACAGCCACAAAAAAGATACCACCCGATTTGGCAAAGACAAAACATGTCTTTCCATGCTTGGCCAAATTGGGTAAAAGGAGTACAAAATGTCTTTTGCACACTTTGATTCAAAACAATTCAGAAATTCAACTCTTCTCTTCTCCTTTCACGTGATGGTTGTGATGGAGAGAGGCCAAAACCCATTTAATTAATTTAAGACACCAAATTGGTCTCATCTCTCTTCTTTCTTCAAGTGGGCTGAAACTCAAGTTGTGAAAGAGGGTGTTGGGCTTCTTCCTCTTGCATAATTAAACTAAGCCTATAAGATGAATAAAAGGGCTCAAAAATAGTATGGACTTGGGCTAAATACTGAGAGTTTGGGCTTAGGGCTTTTACTTGGGCCAAGCCAAGTGGAGTGGAACTTAGGCTTGGGCTTTCATTACTTGGACTTAGGCCTGAGAATACATCACTCCCCCCTTGTTGAAAAGGATTTGCGCTCAAATCTCCATGGTAAGTATCTCCCAAAGGTGGTGAAAAGCCCCTAACATTGAATGTTGTTGAAATTCCTCCATAATCATTTGGCCATTCTATCTTGTAATCATTATCATTCACTCTCTTAAGTACTTCAAATGGTCCATCAGCCCTAGAAGCCAACTTGCTCTTCCTCTTGGATGGAAATCTCTCCTTCCTTAAGTGAACCCATACTAAGTCACCCAGTTGGAAGATTGCTTGTCTTCTATGTTTGTTAGCTTACTTCTTATAGGCCGCATTTGCCTTTTCAATTTGCTTTTGGTCACAAAACAAAGTCTCCTTAGCCTTTGACTTGGCAGCAACCCCTTTGTATATTTGGGAAGGGCTTAAAGAGGTTAAGGTGATTACTTTGTCATGCATCTTAAAAGAGTAAGTATTCTTCCTCCCATCATGGTTAGCACACTTATCAAACTGCCATGGTCATCCCAATAACAAATGGCAAGCATCCATGAGGATTATGTCACACAATACCTTATCTTGGTAAGTTCAGCCAATAGAGAATGCAACTAGGGCTTGCTTACTCACATGTAAATCAGTCCCTTGGCTCAACCATTGCAACTTGTATGGGTGAGGATGGGGTAAAATGAACAGCCCAAGTTTCTCCATAAGGGTAGTGGAAGCTACATTGGCAACACTTCCACTTTCAATGATTATGGAGCACACTTTTCCCCCAATAGTGCAACGGGTATGAAATATATTCTCCCTTTGTTCATCATGCTGCCCAAGTGTGTAATACAAAGACCTTCTCAAAACCAACAATTCACCCTCATTCGGTTTGGCCAAAATACCTTCATTCTCATTGCCATCCATTTTCGGATTCATCCTCCACTTGATACAAATCAACTACTTCCTCGAGCTCTTGGATAATCATTACCCTCTTATTAGGGCAATTGGTTTGAAAATGGCCAATGCCATGGCATTTGAAGCATCTACCTTGTGAATTGGAGGCCCTGGTGGTGTTAGGTAATGGAGGCTGAATAGGGGCAGCAGCTTTGACCCCAAAATCCTTGGCCTTTCCCTTGTCTTGAGAGCTAGGTGGTTCGGTCTTCATCACATTAAAACCCTCCTTGTTTGATGAATCCCATTTTTGCATCGATTTGGGAATTGGCACAAAAGGTCTACATATTGATATTCTAGTGGCTACCCTTTGTTTCTCAACCTTGATGGCCAACTTAAATACATCTTGGAGAGTGTCATAAGCTTGCAACTCAACCACATTTGCAATGTCCCTATGTAATCCTCCAAGGAACCGTGCTATGGTGTGTTCTTTAGGCTCATTCTCTTCATACCAAATCATCAACATTTCAAACTCCCTAATATATTCTTGTACATTCATCTTTTCTTGTTTCAAGGAGTGAAGCTTTTGGCATAAATCTTGCTTATACTCCTTAGGCACAAATCTCTTCATGAGGAGCCTTTTAAGCTTGGTCCAAGTTCGGACCCTCTCTTTGCCCAAAGTCTCCCTTTGTTTCTTTAAGTTTTCCCACCATAGAGATGTATAGTTTTTGAAATTAAGGATGGCCAGCCTACACTTCTTCTCCTCTCCATACTCCTTATACTCAAAAACCCTCTCAATGATGTGTAACCAATCTAGGAATTCATTAGGGTCTAAGTTTCCATCAAATTCGGGCATTTCAATCTTGATTCCTCTATCATCATCATCCTTGGCATTCACATGTCTTTCTGGATGTATATCAGCCCCTAAATTGATGATTTCCATCCTCCAATAGCCCAAGGAATGGAGAGAACTTGCTGAAATTCGAAGTTCCCACAAAACCCTCAAATTGTCACCTAGGGTTTGCAATTTTGAGCTTCAAATTGAAGGGGCAAATGGATTCCAAATTGAATCAAATTTAATGGAGCATCTATTTGGAGTATAGGGAGTGGAATTATGTAGGTTTTATAAATTATAGAGGTGATTTGCAAAAATCCAAAGTTTTGGGCAGTAGCCTAGGTTGCACACAAGTTACTCTAGGCTTGGTTTTGGGTTTTGTATGCAAATGAACTCCAAATGTAATGAAACTTGGTGGAGGTGATTTATGGACTATTTGAAGTATTTGGGAGGTGATTTTACATTATTAGGAGGTGTTCTTAGTGGAGGGAATTTCAGACAGCAACTTATAGCTTGAGGGAAAGGAGATGGATTTTGTGGGTTAAGGATTTTGATGTATATCAATGGAGATGAAGCTCTAGTATGGAGTATAGTAAAACAATTTCAGTGAGGGTTGATGGTGAATTGAAAATCTTAGGATTAGTTTTTTTAGGAGAGAGAAAACTAGGGTTCTTGAGTTCTTGATGTTGGTTACGATTTTAGAGAAGGAAGAAGAAGAAGAAAAGGTTTTTGCAAGAAACAAATCTGAAATTTAAGTCAAAGAAAAGACATTAATGGAAACAACATTCAAATAGAAAATTCAAGTAAGAAAACTATAAGCATCAAAGGGGAAAATTCTGTAAAAGTAAAAAAGTAAGAACATTAAATGCTTGAATTGAAAGACAAAGAAAAAAGTAAGAAAGGTTCTTTTCATGTCATAGCTTCTCCTCCCCCAAATTGGGTAAGTGACTATATATTGTTCTTACAAACCCTAAAAGGATAAAGCACTAATACAAATTACTTAAGAACTAATACAAATTAATTAATTAATTAAAACTAATTAAAAGCTACTTTGCCAGAAATGGTAATGAATTAAAAGCTATTACAATAATGATAATTAATTTACTACTTTGGCAGCATCTTCAACTCTTGTCTTCATCTTCTATTGGGGACCACTAGAACCATTTGGACAATAAAATAAAATGGGCTATGTAATAAACTTCAAGCCCAAAAACCAAGTGGGCCTAACCATGCTAACAATTAGGCCCTATTGGGCTTGCTTCTTCTTGTTTCAATAATCTAAGCCCACAAGCATGGTAGTTGGGCTCCAAAATCACATGGGTTGAATTAGACTAAAGGAGAGAAGACTTGGGTTGAATCATTAGGGAATGGGCTTGAGAATTTACCTTGGGCCAAGCCAAGTGGAGTGGAACTTGGGCTTGGGCTTTCAATGCTTTTGCTTGGGATCGGGAATACATCATTTCCCTTCCCTTATCATCACTCAAATCATAAAAAGGAGGTTGCTCGAACTCAAAGTCTTGGGGGTTAGGTGCTCTTGGTCTTGGTGGGGGGATTTGTTGGGGTGGTAGTCTCGAATGGGGAGGGGGTGGTGGAGCTTGATGTCTATGTGCTGGTGGGTTATGAGTAGGGTTTATAGTAGGAGGAGGTAGTGGTGGTGGATAATATATAGGTGTTATGTGGGTTCTAGTTAGGTTAGGGGGAACAAGGTGGTGTGGTTGTATTGGTGGCTATGGTTTGTGAGGTGTGTGGGTATGAGGGAGTGTATAATGGGGCTGAGGCATATAAGGGGGCTGATAGTATGTGTGTTTGAGGTATAGATGTGGCTATGGGATGGGTGTACATGGGGTGGTGAGGATTCGGTTGGGGGTTTGAGGTGGAAGGGGTTGTCCTAGTTCAAGCTAAGAGGCCTTTGTCTTATTTTAGTGAGAAGCTAGCTAATGCCAAAAGGAACTACTCCATATATGATAAAGAGCTCTACGTCATGGTTAGAGCATTGGATCATTGGAGTCACTACTTGAGACCAAAACAATTGATCCTACATTCGGATCATCAAGCATTGAAGTATTTGAATGTCCAACACAAGCTGAATACAAGGCATGCAAAATGGGTTGAATTCCTCTAAACTTTCTCTTTTGCGACTCAATACAAACTAGGCAAGTCAAATGTGGTGGTAGATGCATTGTCTAGAAGATACACCTTGCTTGCTATTCTAAATGCTAAAGTACTCGGGTTTGATTTGATGAAGGAATACTATAAGCATGATGATGAGTTCAAGACCATTATTGACAAGTGTTCTAAAGGTGCATATTCTGAGTTTGTGTTGCAAGATGGGTTTCTCTTCAAGGGCAATCAGTTGTGTGTTCCTAGGAGCTCATTTAGAGAGTTATTTATTAAAGAGGCATATGGGGGAGGATTGGCTGGACACTTTGGGATGAACAAGACCATTGAAATACTAAAAGAGCACTTCTATTGGCCAAAAATGCTTTGATTGCAAAATATGGTTCTTATCAACGAGCTAAGAGCCATTTTAGGCCAGGGTTGTATCTTCCTTTGCCTATTCCGAAGTCTCTTTGGGAAGACTATATGGATTTCATAGTAGCCTTATCTCGTACACAAAGGGGAAAGGATTTCATCATGGTGGTAGTAGACCGATTCTCCAAAATGGCACATGTTATCCCTTGCCAAAAATATGATGATGCCATTAATGTTGCTGATTTGTTCTTTAGAGAAGTGGTTAGATTGCATGGTACTCCAAGGACCATTGTCTGGGATAGGGATACCAAGTTTTTGAGTCATTTTTAGAGGTCACTTTGGAGCAAATTGGATAATAAGCTGAAGTTTTCTACTTCCCATCACCCCCAAATGGATGGGCAAACTGAAGTAACCAATAGAACCTTGGGTTCTTTGCTTTAATCATTGGTGAGCAAGAACTTGAAAGATTGGGATTTGAAGCTTGCACTTGCTGAATCCACCTTCAACCGAGCTCAAAGCAAGGCTATTAACCACTCTCCTTTTGAGGTAGTATATGGTGTGAATCCCATCGCTCCCTTTGACTTATCTTCATTACCTCTTGATGTCATGGTACATAAGGATGCTAAAGAAAAGGTGGTTGAAATGAAGAAGCTTTATGAACAAGTGAGGCAACAAATAGAGAAGTCAAATGAAGCTTATAAGAAGCAAGACAGTAAAAACATATTGCAAGCCATTTTCCAACCAGGTGATCTAGTTTGGGTTCATTGGAGGAAGGAAAGGTTCCCATACAAGAGAAAGAGTAAGTTGGCTCCTAGGGCTGATGGTCTGTTTGAGGTGATTGAGAGAGTCAATGACAATGCATACAAGGTGGACTTATTGGATGGATATGGAGGGTCTCTGCCACTTTAATGTAGGGGATTTGTCACCCTATTTGGGGGATAACAACCTTGTGGATTTGAGGTCAAACTCTTTCCAACAAGGAGGGGATGATGGGTTCCCTAGCCCAAGTCCCACAAACAAACCCATCATGACAGCCCACAATACAAGAATTGATGAACCGAGCTCTCACCTTCTTACTTTTGGGCTCAATTTTCTCACTCATGAAGTAGCAGCCCATGAAGTCTCTCTAAGCCACTCATTCACATGAAGCCTTAAGAAAAGAAGAGGGAAAAATAGATTTTTGAAGGCAAATAGTCAGCAATCACATGCCTTGACTTGGTGCCCAATTATTACCTAAAATAACCCATGAAGAAAGGATGTTGTCTTTGGGAAGTTTATCCTTTTATAGTATTTTTTTTGTTCCTTTTTGTAATCAGCCTATATAGGCTTTCATGTAATAGGTAATAGGTAGATATGAAAGAATGAAGTATTTTTTCTTTACTCTTTCAATACTTGCACTTTAAATTATCTTGTTTCTTTAATTTTCATGCACAACTTTCAAATTTCTACCCATTTCCATTATTGTTCATGTTCTTTTGAGTTTCATTCTTCTTGTATAGTATTTAAATCATCTCTACAACCTAATATAAGCATCTCCCATGAAATCAAGACCAAGCATCTTCATCTTCTTCACATGAACCCTAGACTCCATTAAAACAGCTCCAAGTTTCTGCCCAAAAACTAACCTACTCCAAAACTCATTCCAACAACTCCTTACACCTTAAAACACTCCCAAAATACCCTCCACCAAGTTTCATCAACGTTGGAACACCCTATCTATGCCTTCCTTGCAAACAGCCCCCAAATGCCCTAAACCGAGAAAAGCTACTGCCTGAAATTGACCATCTCTAAAACCAACCCGAATTCCTCAGGATCCTCATCAAACCTCTTCTTATGATCCCAAAAGAAGGCCCATAAAGTTTCATTCC
>CANXYC011030854.1:0-11725 GCA_948193065.1 Aleurites moluccanus | reverse complement strand
TAATGACTCCTTAATTGTATTTATGGGTATTTCTATAGTAGCTCCATGGTATGTAATAATGAATTTAGTAATGATATTGTAAAAATGAAGATATGGTTAAAGAGATGTAAATATTACATTATATATGCAATGTGAAGTATTGGATTGGGAAAAATGATAATAAATGTGGAATGTACATTATAGTATGAGATGAGTATGGAAATAGAAGTGTTGATTTGTGCAGGTTGTGTTAATGTTAGTTATGAAGAGAGGGACTTTGGGTCCTGGGTATTAGAGTGTAAAAGTAGAGTAGTTATGGCAAATTTTCTGTAGAAAATGCAGAATGGAGTTCTACGGGTTTAGGTGGCCTTATGCCTTCCCCATACCCTAAGACCGTCATATCTCCTGAAATGGGGGATGTGACAATGTATGGCATTAATGAAATGACAGAAGTTTTAATGGCATTATGCACAGCGGTTTAATGATCCTAGCTATGAGGGGGTTAAGATTCTAGCCATACAGTATGATCAACCGTTTGAGTAAATAGCATGCTAACGAATTGTAGCCTTTGCTTAAATGATTAATAATGATTCTATCATTTTATGATGTGATATGCAATGAATTTTTAATGCCAATGTGAAACCAAATCCATATGTTAAATGACTTCAACTTTATGAATCTTTAATTGATTAATGAACCCAGTATTATTGTATATTTTATGCCATTATTATCTTTCTTGTGAGAAACACCCTCATCTAGCCTTACAAGTAAGATAATATGTGTATTACTAAGAACAATGGATAGTGAGGAAGTACAGAAAATAATATGGATATAACAGATATAATATAAATTTAAGCATAAATAGGCTCAATCAATTATTGAAATATACAGAGAATGATAGAGAGTAATATTCAACAATTTTTGAGCCTCAACCGGGCCACTTTCGAGATACTGTCCTGAAAAATATCGGTGTTAATTACACTGCCAGGGAAATAGCAATCCTACAAATTTAAGAATTTTTTATCCAGACTTGGAGAGATTAAGTTAATTAATTTTATCTGAAATTATAGTGAAAAGAAAGAGTTAAAAAATATTTTGGAATACTGAAAATAAGAGTAATGACAATATTGTAATTTATGGCAACTTTGGGACAATTTTAGAAATCCACTGTCTGGGATCTAGAAATCACCTAGAGCTATTTTTAAATAATAGGACAATCTAAAATAAGGTATTTCACTCCTCACACTTGAGGTTGAATCAAAACAGAATAAATAAAATAAATTACAAAAAATTTTGGGGTCAAAAATACAAATAAGAAAAAAATTGGCCAAATTGTAATTAAACAAAGTGTGGGACCCACCCATTCTAGAAGAAAGCATGAGTTGGCGGGCCAAATAAATGGATGGAATGATGGAGAAGATTTTGGATAGCAAATAATTAATTAACTTACCAAATTAATGGAAAGATGACAAGTAATCAAAAATCTAGAAAATTCTATTATTTTTATCTTTATTTTTTTTTTGTTGGCTTTGCTTATATAAAAAAAATAATGGGAATAACTATTGACAAAAAATTGGCCGAATCATGAGGGAAAAAAACAACTAAAAATTTGTTCTAACCATTCCAAAGAATCAACCAAAAGAAGATAAGGAAATTGATGGAAGAAAAAAGATCAATGGAGAAAAGTTGCTGGAAATTAGTATCCAGGCTATATAGAGGAAAAGAGAGAATAGAATCCAAATATTTAATTCAAGGTAAAGTCTCATAAACTTCATTTTTAGTTTAATTTAAGAGTTCAATTATTTGATTTAGTAAATATTTGAGTTACTTGAGGTAAAGAGGTTGAAGATGAGCTAGGATTTAAAAGGGATTTTGAATCTATGTTGAAACAGTAACTTATAGGCAATAATCCAAAATTTTAACGACTGAATTTGAAAATGTTTAAAACATACAAGTTGTAGATAAATATTTTAATTAAATTCTGCAAAAGTAATTTGTAAAATTCGAAGTGAGGAAAGAGATATTAAGTAAAAACTATGACTGACCTGGAATTAGGTTTTCTGGGAAAATGCTACTGTATTTTTATTATACATAATGATAGAGATAAAATTAGAAGAAGTTTTTAATATAAAAAGTGTTAGTTTATATCTTTTTATAATCCAGTAAAAGGGTTTTACAATTAGATTTATGATTTATGAGATATTAGGTCATAAGTGTGGACTACCCAGAATAATTGTTAAACAGAAGATAGGTTATTAAATTCTATTGATATGAGGACTTTAAAGTTTGAATTAGAGAAAGTGTTAAACATAAAAAAAAATGTTAATTTATATGTTATATAAATGAATATAAAATATTTTTGTAATTGGATTAATATGTGATTATTTATTTTCATAGAAATAGGGTATATTCGGATAGAGATTTTAGGACAGTAGTTTAATTTTGAAAATTCACTAATAATTATACAGTGATTCAAATATTCTAAAATTTGGATATGTTATAATATTATATGTATATTTTTAATAGGAAAAATAATTGTTATAATTGGATAAATATAGATTGAGTTATGGGATAAAATAATATAGACTGCCAGTATAGCAGCAGGGCTGGTTGTAAGGCTAAGTTTAAATTAACACTACAAATTGTGTAGTAATGGAAATAAGGTGAATTTTGGATATGTTAGAGCTTGATATATTTGGTTTAAGTTGGAATAAGAATTGAAGCAATTGGATAGGTGTAAAAAAAGATATGAGTAATGGAACACAGGCTGCTAGTAAGAAATTTCACACAGAAAAACCTAAAATTTGGAAATTTGAGTAATTTTCTTTAATATAAGTACAAGTAATGTAATTCTATGTTAAATAGTATCTAAATGGAAATTAATTAGATATGTAGAGTCAAGAGTGAATAAATTACATAAGCTTTGGATTAAGGAAGAAAGAAGTGGAAAGTGTACTAGTGGAAAGTGCCCAGTGAGGTGAGTAATATATATTGTCTTCTGTACTTCCTCACTATGTATTATTTTGTCCGCTGGGGTATTACAAAAATATAGAATACATAACCTCAACATGTCTTCCAATGTCTGGATGGTTCTTTCTATTTATCCATCTGTCTATGGATGAAATGCAGTGCTGAAATTCAACCATGCACCTAATGCTTCCTGAAACTTCTATCAGAATAGGGAAGTGAACTAAGTACCTCTACCCGAAATGATGGATATTGGCACCCCATACAACCTTAAAATCTTTTCAATGTACAATTGAGTGTATTGAGCAACTGTATAGGTTGTTTTAACTTATAGGAAACGTACTAACTGTGTAAGCCGATCCATAATAACCCAAATAGAATCATATCCCTTTACAGTTCGTGGTAAGCCAACAATAAAATCTATAGTCACCTACTTCCATTTCCACTTTAGCAGATCAATCTCTTGCAATAAACCCGAAGGCTTATAGTATTCAAATTTTACTTGCTGACAAGCTAAGCAAGTAGCTACATACTTAGCCACATCTTTCTTTAATCCCGGTCACTAATAAGTACTTTTCAATTCATGATATATTTTAATTGCTCCAGGATGAACCCTATATGGTGCATGATGAATCTCATGCATAATTTGCTCTCAGAGTCCATCTACATTAGGTACAAACCATTTACTACCCAATTTCAATATCCCATTTTTCCACTTTAAAGTCAGAAGACTTCTCAGTTGATTTATCAACCACACATTTCTTCACATCATCTTTCTATTTCACCAGATACGGGTCTTTGTCCTACGAGACTTTAATTTCATCAATCAACATTAGCCTCACCTTAAAATGTTCAAACACAGCATGTGAATCTGTGACTTTAAACTGAATGCCCATGTTAAACAATTCTTTCAACTGCTTGATCAGTGGTCTTCTATCTACAACTATATACAATAAACTGCCCATCAACTTTCGGCTTAAAGCATCTGCCAGTACATTTGTTTTACCGGGGTGATATAATAACTGACAGTCATAATCCTTCACCAATTCAATCCACCGCCATTGTCTTAAATTCAAATCCTTTTTATTGAAAAATGTATTGAAGGCTTTTATGGTAGGTAAAGATTTTATACTTTTTCCCATACAAGTAATGCCTCCAAATTTTTAAAGCAAAGACCACCACTGCCATTTCTAGATCATGTGTGGGATAATTTACTTCATATTTCTTCAGTTTCCTAGATGCATAATGAATCACCTTTCCATGCTGCATCAATATACATCTAAGTCCCACTCGTGAAGCATCACAGTAAACAATAAATCCGTCGATGCCTGATGGTAATGAGACAAGTTTTGAGCTTCTTAAATCTCTCTTCATAGGCATCATCCCATTGAAATTTAACTTGCTTTCTTGTCAATCTGGTTAATGATACAACTATTTTAGAGAAATCCTTCACAAATCGATGATAATAGCCGGTCATACCCAGAAAACTATGAATTTCTATCACACTAAATGGTTTAGGCCATTCTACAACTGCTTTAACCTTCTTAGGATCAACTTTAATACCCTCACCACTGATAACATGACCCAAAAAGCACACCTCTGAAAGCCAAAATTCACATTTTGAGAATTTGGCATACAACTGATGTTCCCGAAGGATCTACAGTACAATTCTTAGATGTTGTTCATGTTCTTCCCGGCTTTTAGAATAGACAAGAATGTCATCTATAAAAACAATGACAAATCTATCAAAGAATGGTTGAAATACCCTATTCATAAGATCCATAAATTTAGCAAGGGCATTCATTAATCCAAATGGAAGCACCAAAAATTCATAATTCCCGTATCTAGTTTGGAAAGTTGTCTTCTGTACATCTTTTTTTTTGATCCTTAACAGATGATAGCTCGACCGAAGATTTATTTTTGAGAAGTGATTGGCACCTTATAGTTGATCAAATAGATGAACGATCCTTAGTAAATGATAGTTATTTTTAATAGTCATCTTATTCAATTGCCGGTAATCAATACACATATGTAAAGATCCATCCTTCTTCTTTACAAACAAAACTAGTGCTCCCTAAGGTGAACTACTAGGCCGGATAAACCCCTTATCAAGTAGCTCCTGCAACTGCAATTTCAACTCTTTCAATTCAGTTGGTGCCATTTGATATGGAGGAATGGAAATAGGGTTAGTTCCCAGAAAAACTTCAATCTCGAATTCAATTTCTCTTTATGGTGGCAATCCAGGTAATTCATCTAGAAACACATCCGAAAATTCATTCACAATTGGAATTTGATCCACCCTTGGAACAATCACCCGGGTATCTATCACATGAGCCAAATAGCCTTGGCAACCCCTCCTTAAAAGCTTTCTAGCTCCTATAGCAGAAATAATGCTAGACAAATTAACACACCTTTTGCCTGGAAACACAAAGCTAGATTGTCCCTCTCACTTGAACTCCACTTTCTTCCCATAACAATCAATAAAAGCTTTATGTTGTGCTAACCAATCCATACCCAATATAACATCTAGTTCTAACACAGACAACTCTACTAGTGTCACTAGAAGTCTCCTCCCTTCAATCTATACTACACATATATCATATTCCTGATCTACAATAATAATTTTACACAATGGTGTAGAAACCTCCAATGGCAACTCCATTTTTCTACTACACTTACCCGATTTCTTTGCAAAAGTAGAAGACACAAATGAATGGGTAGTACCCTAATAAAATAAAACTAAAGCCAAATTATTCTGAATCGGAATTGTATATTTCACTGTGGTTTTTAATGCTTGAGCCTCTTGTCGATTGAGGGCAAACACTCTGCCCTGTCCTCTGCTAGTAGGTGGTTATGTAGGTGTAGCAGTAGTATTTTGGCTTCTGCCTTTATCTCCCTAGTTCCTATTACCCTGCTGACCTTGCTAAACCAAAGGTTGTGATACTAATGAAGTACCACGTTGTCTTTTAGTAAGTGGACAATCTTTCACAAAATGATCTTTTTGTCCACATCTAACACAAGCCCAGATCAACCACCTACATATTCCTGGATGCCTTTTTCCACAAGTCTGGCTAGTGGGAATAGTCTGACTAGATTGTCTTGCCCTAGGTGCATTGGCAGACATCCTAGGAGCTGAAGATGCTACAAATGATCTGCTTTGGGCTCCCCCAACACTACCAGCTATCTAACTCTGTGGAAATTGAAACCCATTCTCTGTTGTTCTACCAGGTGATCTATGCTCCCCTGTCCTCCACTGGGTGCTTTGACCTTTACCACTGCTCTTTCTTCTTTGCTTCCGTGCTACTCTTTCATCTTTATATTTCAATTCCATTTGAATGGCCTGATCGATTAACTTAGTCAAAGAAGTAAACTCCATTGGCAACAATGCATTGTGTATGGAAGCATATAGTCCTCTTTTGAATCTCTTAATTTCAATAGCTTCATTTGGAACTATCTGTCTGGAAAATTTAATTATCCTCAGAAACTCTTTAGCATATTCTTGTACACTCATATTCCCCTATTCCAGTCTCTCAAATTGAATTATTCTTCTATCTTTTCCCCCCCAGTGAGAAACTCATCAGTCATCAATTGTTTAAACTCTGCCCAACTTATTGGATTATCACCATACAACCTGTCATCAATATGCCTCTCAAACCAATCCCCAACTCTATCTTTTAACAATAAGCCAACTAATTCTATAGCTTTAGCATCAAAGCATGGAAACTTCTTCATAACCTTTTCTAGTCTCTTTAGGAAGTCAATGGGCTCATCTCCCTACTCTCCACTAAACTCAGGCAATCTCAATTTCAAACAATCAAACATAGTGACACCATCCTCATCAATAATCCTCTGGCCCTCAGGCCGCACAATAGGTCAAGGAGGTGATACCACTACTGGTGGAGGAATATCAGGTACTGGTGGTGGCACAGGTGCAGGCATAGGATCTTGCCTAATTCTCCTCTATTTCCCTTCTCAATAGCTCATTTTCTCTTATTAATTCTTCATTAATTGCTTCCACATTTTCCACTACTTCCTAATCTTCCACTTCAATTCTTCTTCTTACTTGTGGCAGTTCAGCAGACTCAGCTCTCCCTAGTGATATCTTGGAAGTTACATCAGCCTTCAATCTCCTGCTAAGTCGAAGGGGTCCTCGCCTCGTAGGCTCCCCATAAATAACAACTCTACCTTGTCCTCTCCCTCTCGGACGTCCCCTTGGCGGCATTTTACTACAACAAAAATCACAAGAACATATATCAATTAATGGTACGCAGAATACACACATAACAAATAACTTACAATTGACGATACAGGAATTCCTATTGTTCCATGGTTCACTAACATCTTATGACATATATATGTTATTAATTATGTTTTAATTTAATTCTTGCTCTAATACCAACTTTGTTACATCCCCCATTTCAGGAGATATGGCGGTCCTAGGATATAGGAAAGCATAATCTCGGACCTCCTTGTCCCTCCCTTCAATATTTATCAAATCTACAGAAAACAACACTCCCAAAAGTTCTTCTTATACCCCTTTACTCTATTTTAGGAATTCAATATACAAAGCACTTCAATAATTATCAACACAATACCCACATTTCATATAGGTAAATTAATTTAAGTTATCGCATTTTAGTATACTGGAATTAATTATACAGCTATTACTTTCTATAATATATATATAACTCAGATTCTTTATACAAAAACCATAGAGCTTTTATTTAGTTCAATACCAAAAGTTGAGACAATACATAGATAAAAGTGATTTGTAGTAGAGGAAGATTATAGCTGGAACCCCATTTATCTATCGATTTCATGAAAAGAAAAATAACCACTAAAATAGGTGAGACAAAGCTCAGTGAATAACATATTGTTAGACCTTGAATAACTAACATGCTCATTTTGATGGGAACAAACAACTAATTTTTTTTTTTTATCTAATGTTGTTTGCTTATTTATTTATAAGGATCTTTTTAATTCTGCTGCTTTTTCATCAGTAGCGCCCGCTACACAAACATGTAGCGCTCATTATTAATTAAGTAGTACCCGCTACATCTTTATTCATAGCTGCTACATTCTATCCAGAAAGATCCAGTAGCTAAGTCTAAAAGTGTAGCCCCTGCTACTAAGTTAGTAGCGCCCACTACTATGTAATTCATAGCTGCTATACAAGCATTCATAACTGTAAATTTTGAATCCTATTTCAAATAAGTTCAAGGAGCCAAGACATAACGCTCGCTACATTTTGAGTAGCGTCCACTATTGTTTGGGCTCAGAGACACAAAAGCACTTTGAAAATTTGGATAATCCTTCACCA
The DNA here is from genome assembly GCA_948193065.1 of Aleurites moluccanus. Taxonomy (NCBI): domain Eukaryota; kingdom Viridiplantae; phylum Streptophyta; class Magnoliopsida; order Malpighiales; family Euphorbiaceae; genus Aleurites; species Aleurites moluccanus. The sequence continues at coordinate 3,459 of CANXYC011030854.1, read as the reverse complement.
CCGCTACTTATGAAGTAGCGCCAATTACTAAGATTATTCACTGCCGCTACACTGAAAGTCGCAGCATTGAAGTTTTCATTACAAGATTGTGTCACGCCAGCTACAAGATAAGTAGAGCCCACTATTCTGTTTATAGACACAGCTACACCTAGAAATCTGACAAAAATATAGTTGTTGCAAAGACGTGAATCAACATTAAATACACATTTAATGCATCCAAATGGCTCTTTTAAGCTGAGGACTATTTATATGGGTCGGTATGAAGTTAGTAAAAAATAAGTATCAATTTATTGTGCATTAATTCATACCTTTTAAAGTATTTAAGTATTCTTGAGCTTTAAATTGAGTTTTCTATTGTAAAGAAAATTAATTACTTAAACTTTAAGATTGTTGAAGTGTAATTGATTTCTGAGAGTTGGGTAAAAGTAATTGGGTAATTTTTTTCTCATCTCTTGTAATTCTTTTGGGTTATGTGTGAGCCTTATTGTAAAACACTTGTAAGGTTTAGTGTGAGCCAAAACACGTTGAGGTTTGATCTTTAATCTGAAAAAGAATCAAAGGTAGTGAAATACTCAAGTGTGATCATGAGGAGTGCACGTAGGCATATTTTAGTCGAACCATTATAAATTCTTTGTGTGAATTTTTCTTTCCTTCTTCACTTTATTAATTTTAAGTTGTCATTAATTTGATAACACAACCAATTCACCTATCCCCCCTCTTGGTTGCCAATGGAATTTCAATTGGTGTCAGAGCTTTGAATCCATTCTTTTAAAGATTTAACCATCTTGGATCAAAGATCATATGGCAAACCAAGCAACCAACATTATTGAAAGTGGCTCCACCATAAGACCACCTTACTTCAATGACACCGACTATCCTTATTGGAAGAATATAATGGAAATCTATATGGATATTGATGGCATTGATCTTTGGGACATAGTTGAAGTGGGTTATATGGTTCCTACAAAAATCGTTGATGATATATAAGTCATCAAACCAAAAGTTGAATGGACACCGGCGAAAAGGAAAGCAAATAGGAGAAATCGAAAGGCAATAAACACTCTCTATTGTACCTTGAGTAGAGATGAGTATGGAAAAATCTCCCATTACATTTCGGAAAAGCAAATTTGAAATACTCTTGAGACCACTCATGAAGGAACAAATCAAGTCAAGGGTAAGAAAATTCAGATTCTTACTCATGAATATGAGCTCTTCCAAATGTTACCAAATGAGAAGGTATCTGAAATGTACAATCGTCTAATGGTGATTGTAAATCAAATGAGGAAGCTTAGAAAGAATTACTCTAAAGAAGATATAAATTGTAAGATCTTGATAGTTTTACCCAAGAAGAGTTAGGAAGTAAGAGTAGCTTCAATTGAGGAAGTTAATGACTTGAGCACCCTCCCAATCGATAACTTATTGGGAAAACTTCTCACACATAAGATTACTTTATCTCAAGTCGAAATTAAAAAGAAGAACAAAGGGATAACTCTCATTGCTTCCAAGGAGGCTTCTTCAATTTATAATGATGAAGGGGAAGATGATGAAGACATGGCCTTCCTTACCAAAAGAATAAGAAATCTTATTCTTAAGAAGAACAAAAACAAGAAGCCATTTGAAAAATATGAGAAGAATGAAAAGTTCAAAAGTAATCAAGTGATATGCTTTGAGTGTGACAAATTTGGTCACATAAAAGCAGAATGTCTAAGATTAAAAAATAAGAAAAGTTTCAAGAAAAAGGCATTAACAGCTACTTAGGATGATTCGAGTGACTCTGATGAAAAAAAGGATGCTAGCAAAGATGAAGTAGCCAATCTTTGCTTCATGGCAATTGAAGAGGATACATATTCAAGTGAGGTTAGTAATTCCGATTTTAATTCAAATAATGATATCATACAAATTATGGATACATTACTTTCAAAATATCATAAGTTTCAACATAAATATGATAAATTGAAAGAAATGTCAAATGAAGTCTTAGATGTTTGTGAAGCTTACAAAAGGAAATAAATGAATTAAGTGCATCTAATGTTGAAATGGAGAAGACCATTAATCTTAGAGACTAAGAATGCAATAAGCTAAAAAATGAGAATTCCTTGTTGAGAAACAAGTTAGAGTCTCATAATGAGTGCTTATCCAAATTTTGTAATGACAAAGAAAAATTGGATAAAATTCTTAAGTCTCAAAGATGTCTTACAATTAAGTATGGACTTGGCTATAGTGGAGGGGATGCTCCATTAACATCTAAGACTGCATTTGTAAAGGCATCAAACACTCATAATCACATTCCTCCACTTAAAAATGCTAGTTCTAAAACAAATGTACATTACCATGGCATGCATAACTCTCATTTTAGAAGACCTAAGAATGCATATTCTAGACCAAAACTAAAGTATGATTATTGGCCTCAATATCACTCCAAAACATGCAGTAGGACAAAATCTCAATAAAAATATAAAAATCACTTGAGATGTCACTATTGTGGGAAATATGGTCTTTCAAACTTTAAATGCTATATTAGAAATGTGCATCTAGGATATATTGATGTTAACCCCCAAAGACACAAAAGTATTTGGGTACCTAAAAATGGATGAACTTTATCATTTATAGGTTTGCTTGAAATCCACAAGGAAAGAAGAGTCATGGTATTTGGATAGTGGATGTTCAAGGCATATAACCAATAATGCAAGTCTTCTCACAGACTTAGAAGAGAAGAAATGAGGAAAGGTAACTTTTGAAGATAATGACAAAAGTAAAATTATTGGAATTGGGCAAATTGGTAAGACCGAAAAACCCTTTATTGAATTTGTATTATTAATTGATGGATTGAAGCATAACTTAATTAGCATTAGCCAATTATATAACATGGGAAATAAAATCTCTTTTACTTCTAAGAAATGCTATGTAAAGCATTTGAAGGATAAGAAAATTTTATTTGTCGGACATAGAATTGGCAATGTCTATATTATTGATTTAAATAACATGCATAATGACAATATTGATTGTATAGTTTCTTTATGTGATGATGTATGGTTGTGGCATAGGAGACTTGGTGTCACACCCCGACTCCAGTGGTGCGACGGTCCTAGTGCAAGGGTAGTCTTAAGGCCATCATAAACCCGTAGAACACTCACATCCTAGATCTCAGTCATACAATATATATTCACGTCAAGTACAGATATCATTACAATATTCATTCCTATGATTTATGTAATCATACTTCATTCATTTATATTCATTATCATATAATTTTCTCTTGTTCCTTACTGATCAAAAGATACATCCCACATCACTAAGGAACAAGGGTAGCCCAAAATGTAACAGTTCATACATCAAAATAATATCATCCTTAATAACTAACTACGGAGCTCTAGAGTATACTCCCAATACATATAGTACCATTATACAATTCAATGAATATATATAAATCAAAATAATTACAATGGAGACTTCTTGGAG
>CANXYC011030542.1:0-25000 GCA_948193065.1 Aleurites moluccanus | reverse complement strand
TTACAATATTTTAATTAGGTCTAAATCAAAATTATTTTTAATTATAGACCGATCCTCTATACCATTGTGTATCTAATTTTTTATTTTATATCTTTTTTTATAAATTATATCATTTATAAAAAATATTAATTATCAATTTTAATAAAAAAATAATATAATGTATAAATAAAAATATGAGATAAAATACACAATGAAATAAAAGGTCAACCTTAATTATAAAAAATACAATCAGTATCTCAAATAGAGTGGGTTTAATTTAATTTAAAAACAAATATACGAGGCAGGGTAAATCAGATCCAAATTTGGCTCTTAATATTCCCGCTTCTTTAATTTGAAATTCGCGTGTAGGCCTTCAACTATAAACAAACAAAAGGGAAAAAGAAATCCATTAAACTCTCGCTAACTCTAACAATGGCTCCTCACTTCATCTTTCCTCAGACCCTTCGATCCCTGGAGAAGGAGCCCGAAGACAACCGTCTCTACGTTCACAATCCAATCGACGTCGTTTCACTTCGTCCTTCTGAACTTGAAGAGTTCGTCAAAGGTCACTTCTCTTCCCTCCTCACAATCTCAATATTTCTATCTTAATTTTTAATTATGTTTTCGATTTTCTGAGAAATGAATTTCGACGTCAGTTATATCCTTAGTCAATTCCACAAATTCCATTATGTCCTAATTCTTTTGAATTTTCTAAGAAAGCAAACAGAATTCTGTTTTTTTTTTTTAATTTTTGGGTTCATTTGAATTTGTTTCCTATTGAATAATTGAATTAGAGAAAGCATTTAATTTGTAATTTTATGCATTTCTGTAAACAGGTGTGTCCTTTGATTTGTCTGATAAAGAGCTATTCTGCATTGAAGAACAAGATGTGTTTGATCGTGTTTACTCATTGATTTTGGGTTTTTCTAATCTCACCCCATCTTGTAAACTCAATCTTGTCGAAAGCCTTCGATCCAACCTCAGTGTTCTTCTCCCAAATGTTGATTCACTTTCACGGGTTTCTCAAGGCCTGGATGATGATCCTCTTGTGTTTGATAGAATCACATCTCATAGAAATGCTTTCAAAATATATACATTTTTCCTCCTTAATATTGTTCTTGCTGAGGACTCCAATGCTAGTGCCACTAGCAATATAAAGGTATTTTATGAGTCCCGTCTTTCCAATTACCAACATCCCATCTACCATTTCTATTATAACTGTCAATTTTCAAGTTGGTTGGTTATTTTTTTAGGTGACAGCAAGTACCAGGAAGAAACGGCCATTGCATTCTTGGAATTGGGAACCGCAAAGGGGTCGTATACTTAATTTGATTGCTAACTCATTAGAGGTCAATCTTGAGTTGATCTTTGGATCATCAGACCCAGATGAAAATTATCTTTCTTTCATTGTGAAGTAAGCTAATAACTTCTTATAGTCCTATTATGTTTGGATTATGTTTATGTGTGTTAGTGATGTCATGTTTAAAATTTTTATGTGTTGTGCGTGTTTTTTTTTCTTCACAGAAATGCATTCTCAATGTTTGAGAATCCAACACTTCTTAAAGACTCCGAAACAAAAGATGCCCTATGCCGTGTAATTGGAGCTTGTGCTACAAAATACCACTACACAGCACAATCATGTGCTTCGATCCTGCACCTAATTCACAAATATGATTTTGTTGTTACCCACATGGCTGATGCGGTTGCTGGAGCTGAGAAAAAATATGCTGATGGAACTCTTGCAAGTTCTCTCATCAGAGAGATTGGGAGGACTAACCCAAAAGCTTATGTGAAGGACACTGCTGGAGCTGAAAATGTTGGTCGTTTTCTTGTGGAACTTGCTGACAGGCTGCCAAAGTTAGTGTCAACTAACATTGGTGTTTTGGTCCCACATTTTGGAGGGGAATCTTATAAGATAAGGAATTCTTTGGTTGGTGTTTTGGGGAAGTTGGTTGCCAAGGCATTTAAGGATAATGAGGCTGAAGTGAGTTCTAAATCTGTTCGTCTTCGAACCAAGCAAGCTATGTTGGAAATCTTGCTTGAACGGTGTCGAGATGTTTCTGCTTTTACTAGGAGTCGAGTTCTTCAGGTTTGGGCTGAACTATGTGAAGAACATTCTGTTTCAATTGGTTTGTGGAATGAAGTTGCAGAAGTTGCAGCTGGGAGATTAGAGGACAAAACTGCAATGGTTAGAAAAGCTGCATTAAATTTACTCATAATGATGTTGCAGCATAATCCTTTTGGTCCACAACTTCGAATAGCTTCATTTGAAGCAACCTTAGAGCAATACAAGAAGAAATTGGATGAGCTTGAACCCGATAAAAGTGCAGAGGATGTTAGGGATGGCTTACAATCCGACAATGATACCTCTAGTGAGGAAGGTGCGGTTGATAATGTAAATGTTGAAAGGGCGACTGAGAAAGAGCAAGACAGTTTAACTGATAGTTGTTTGCCTCATTTGGAAGACGAAATTACTCAGAAGGATAGCTCAGTGCCAGATGTTGGGAACTTGGAGCAAACTCGAGCCTTGGTTGCATCTCTCGAGTCTGGCTTGAGGTTTTCGAAATGCATCTCTGCCACAATGCCTACTCTTGTTCAATTGATGGCTTCATCTTCTGCCACAGATGTTGAGAACACAATTCTCTTGCTGATGAGGTGCAAACAATTTCAGATTGATGGCGCAGAAGAATGCCTCCGCAAGATGTTGCCACTGGTGAGTTGTTTTTTTTAGTCAAGCCAGTGAAATAATGACATGATGACTTTGTAATTTGGATAATGTTTTCTTAAGGTTAACTATTTTGTGTAAGATATAATGATTTTGACATCAATACTATTTGTATATGATGGCTCTAATAGGTGTTCTCACAAGATAAAGCTATCTATGAAGCTGTGGAGAATGCCTTCATAACTATTTACGTGAGAAAACATCCAGTAGAAACTGCTAATAATCTTTTGAATCTTGCCATTGATTCAAATATTGGAGATGCTGCTGCTCTGGAATTTATTATCAATGCGTTGGTGTCTAAAGGTGATATATCCATGAGCACGGTGCGTGTCTCTTATGACTCTGGATATTGTTTTACCAAAATTATCTGAAAAAGCCTTTGAACTTGTCCTTCTGAGTCAAATGTTGTTCCTTATTTTGGTATGTGAACTTTTCAGAATGAGAATTTTTTACTTTGCTAATACTTTTAAGAAAATCTTTCTCCTGAAGCTTACGAGAAAAAAATCAACTGAATGGTGATAAAATTAGTTTGATTTGATTTGGATAAAAGAGATTTTTGAATGCTCTTGATATTCTGAATACATTGACAACGATGTTTACTTGAGATTTGTTTGACTCATGGTATATGACAAATAAGTCCATTCAAGGAGGAATATTTCTTTTAATAAGTACTAGACTGGAATCTGGAACGTTTTTGCCATTGGCACATCTGGATATAGAGTGACACTGTTCATGTTGATGAATTTTGTTACATACCGTAGTTTTCATCTATGACAGCAATTACTCATTATTCTCAAGTTCAACTGGAATGTCCGCAGAACTCTATGTCAATAAATCAATGAAATTCACTAGTGGAATGATTGCATGATATTAGACACCAAAAGTTAATTTCTGAAGTTGCTTAAGAGCAACAGATTCATATGTTGAGAGTTTCAATTTCTCAAGCTACTTGAGAGCAGTCGATTCATGATGTACCTTGTTGATAATTGCTATGTTCTACAAGCAACTGCAATAGACTTTTACAAATCTGTTATGCATATTCCTACTTTATTAGTACTCAAATGTTAGGTTCAAGCTTAAAAAATCAATCGAAACATCCTTCCTAACAAGTGAAATGAACTTTTTGTGATGGTAATAATTAGAGCATTTTGGTTTTTATGATTATACTTTGAAGGATATAGTACAGAAAAATGAAGTCAAAATTAGCATGCTGATATCTTACTATCCTTGCTAGTTGAATAAATAAGTTAGCTTTAAATGTGGAGCTATAAACTAAAGTTTTCTTATTGTCATTGATAAACGAAGAAAATAGTACCAACTTGTAGATTCAGGTAACTAGAACAATTAATATGTTAACATTTATTTTTAAGTTGTTATTTTGAAAAGGCAGTTTCCCCAGTATACTCATTTAACCTATGTCTGAATTCATTACACTAAAGCCCGCTAATTCAAAGCAGAATTAGATGTTGAAAAATGTATTTATTTTGGAAATTGTTAGTTCTTGATAAAACATATTTGAAATGTTAGAACAGTCAAGTGTATGCTTTCTAGTCTTCTTCAAGAACGATTGTTGTTTTAAAGCAGACAAACACCTTGGCAAAGAAAAGAAACATGGTGTGCTTGTATAAATGAGTTCAATCTGTTTGGATACTCCAGATAAACAGTATTCAGTTTATGGAAGATTCTTATGTGATACCTGAGGATGATGCTGATTCTGCATTATGTGTCTGCTACTTTTCTGTGCGTCTGGGTTGCTAAGTTCATAAAGTATTGGTTTGTTGCTATGTCAACTTTCTTATTTTGAAATCACTAAATACTTCCTTTTTTTTTTCAATTTTTACATAGTCAAATCCTCCTTACAAATTATTTATTTATTCTTTTTTGACAGATATCAGCATTATGGGATTTCTTTTGCTTTAATACTAGTGGAACCACAGCAGAACAAAGTCGTGGTGCTTTATCTGTACTTTGCATGGCTGCAAAATCATCCGCTGGAGTTCTTGGCTCTCACTTGCAAGATATTATAGATATTGGCTTTGGTCGTTGGGCTAAAGTGGACCCTTTGCTTGCCAGAACAGCATGTATTGCAATTCAAAGACTGTCTGTAGATGATAGAAAAAAGCTGTTGGTTAGTAATGGTAGCCGTGTATTTGGTATACTGGAAAGCTTAATTACTGGTTTTTGGCTCCCAGAAAACATATGGTATGCTGCTGCTGATAAAGCAATAGCTGCCATATATACTATACATCCAACTCCAGAAACCTTAGCTGCTGATATTGTAAAGAAATCGTTTATTTCAGTTTTTTACTGTAGCGGAGGACAAGAATTGCAGAATGACATTGACAGTGGTACCGCCAATGCTCTCACTACAGTTCAAGTATCAAAACTTGGTAGATATTTGTTTGTTGTAAGTCATATTGCCATGAACCAGTTACTATACATAGAATCATGTGTTCGGAAAATCCAAAAGCAGAAGACAACAAAAGTGAAAACGGCTTCTGATGGTCAGAATGTTCATGATGCTGGCATAAAACCAGAAAATGCACCAAATGTAAGTCGCAAGTTTTATACCATTATCATCTTAATCGTTTAAAACAAGTGTTTGCTTTTCATTCAGGGGCTTTCTATCTTTTACTTCTTGTTGCAGGATAACAATATCAATGCTGAGCTAGGGGTTGCAGCCTCAGAAGATGCATTTCTTGATACACTCTCTGAACGAGCGGAGCAAGAGATTGTTTCTGGTGGTTCGGGCGAGAAGAATTTGATTGGAATTTGTGCACCTTTCCTGTCAAAGCTTTGTAGAAATTTTAATTTGATGCATAAGGTGTTTCTCGTTAGTTTTCCATATTTTTTTGAAGCCTTTATGTCCTCTACACTTGCTAAGAGATTTGCACGATGAAATCCAGTCTCTTTGTTTTCCATCATTCAGTGAGAAAATTGAATCTATAATTCTTTTTTTACATCTAAAACTGATAAGACCTCTTTTTTTTTTTTTTCAGTATCCAGTACTCCAGGCATCAGGAATGCTTGCTCTTTGTAGATTTATGATTATTGATTCCAATTTTTGGTGATTTCTCTCTCTCTTTCTCTCTCTCTCTCTCTCTCTCACACACACACACACACACACACACACACATACTCATGAACGAATGAATACTTACAAATATGCGCACCTGCATGTATGCACACTCCAACAGCAGAGCTTAAAAGCAGTGTATGCGTAACTTCTGAGTAAATGTATTTTCAGTGATGCGAATCTCCAGCTTCTCTTCACAGTTGTGGAAAGCGCACCATCAGAAAGTGTTCGATCCAATTGCACCATTGCTCTTGGAGATTTGGCAGTTCGCTTTCCTAATCTGTTAGAACCATGGACTGAGAATATGTATGCCCGGTTAAGAGATTCTTCAGTCACTGTTAGAAAAAATGCTGTGCTGGTTCTTTCACATCTCATCTTAAATGACATGATGAAGGTCTGAAAACTGCTACATCGCTTCATTTTTGTCCTCTTCTGTTATGATTATAAAAGATTTGAGTCCTGGCAATGCTTGATTAGGTGAAAGGTTATATAAATGAGATGGCTCTATGTTTAGAAGATGAAGATGAAAGAACATCAAATTTGGCTAAACTTTTCTTCCACGAGTTGTCTAAGAAAGGTAAGATGAAGGATAAATAGTAATAGACTTTCACTTCATTTGCTCATTTCTCTTGCCAAAAGGATATTGAATCTTTTCCACCCCCAATTATAATGCAGGAAGCAATCCAGTGTATAATTTACTTCCAGATATACTAGGTAAATTATCTGCCCAGAGTCTGCGGAGGGAGTCTTTCTGCAATATCATGCAGTTCTTAATTGGTTCCATAAAAAGGGTACAGATTGCTTCACCAAATTGCTTTGCATTCTCATAACAATGATTTCAGTATTAACTTTCTTGGATCTTTTCAGGACAAACAAATGGAAGCTCTTGTTGAAAAACTCTGCAATCGGTTTTGTGGAGTCACTGGTATGCCTTCCTACTTCAGCATATCTTTTATATATGTTGTTTGCTAAGGTGACACCCCTCTTTGCATTTAGTTCATACAACTGTGTGGCAAAAAATAAGAAATGACAGAATCAATAGAACCTTTATTTACATAAAACAGTAAATATATATTATTATATTTGTATCATCTTAGGAAGCATGGAAACCTCTAAAAGGTCAAAACTTCAGTGTCGGACAAGTTTTCAACCTCTCGAATGCAACTACAGAGATTAATTTATAAATAAAATAATTAAGTTTGAGTTTTAACTATAGGTTTTAAAAATTTATATACCTTAAAAAAAAGAGAGAAATAAAACAAAATAAGGTTTCGTTCTATTTTTCTAACCTCTGCAATCAATGGAAGGTATTAAATTTATGAACTAAAAATATATGATTTCATTTTTAGAATTGGGATGCTAAATTATTAAAATTAAATGTTGTAATGTAATATTATATATATATTGTAATGTTTCTCCGCCGTTTCATGGCCTAGTTCCAACAAACAAATGTCATATCCAAGTGTCTTATTGTGTCATGTCGTGTTTCCATGCTAGTACTAAGTGTGTTGCATTATTGATCTTGTTGCAATTTATTTGAGAGTATTTTGGTTACAGTAGTTTCTTTTACCATACGCCTTATAGGCCTACACAATACTATCAGCTGCAATAATCTCTACAAATTTCGAAATTACAGAGCTAGTCTTAGATGGGTTGCCTGTGCTGGGAGCCTGGACAGTTGTTACAGTTAGGAGACATTTTAGAATTTTGGTGGCTTTGCCCAACGCAAAATCTCCTCCGACTCCAAGTAGAGAGAGGAGAGAAAATTATATTAAAGAGAAATAAGAGTAGGAAATTCTAGGAGGGAATAGTTATTGTCGTAGAGAGTGAACCACACTGATAGATGCTCCGGTTAGATGGTTTTTAGAGAAAAAAAAAATGTAATCTTCGTGGAATTTTAATCATCTAGCCCATGGACAGTCGATAGAAATGGTGAACTAGGAAAATTCGTGTGTATTTTCTTTTCTTCTAGATGCATAACAACGATGCTCTCCAATCACACTGGATGTCGGTGTGGGACAACACTTTGGAAGCCGTTGGAGTAGAAACAAAATAATGCCTTTTCAACTCTTGGCTCCACAGAAAAGAAATCTTTCATCCTTCTATTATATACAGGAATTAAGAAAGACAAAAAAAAAAAAAAAAAAGAAAAGAAAATGCACATTTAAGGGGAAAGAAAAATAAGTTCGCATTCAAGAAGCAAGTTGGAAAAAGGGAGATGCGCCCACCCCGGAAAGCACTATTTCACCCATATAACCTCCTAGGATTTTCTACTGCGGGATTCTGAACTTGTCATATCCAGTACTAATAGTAATAATACTTACTCTTATTTTCTCATACGTGGTTGAAGAAACTCCTTACTTTTTCATATTAAATTATTACTTTTCATGGAGCGCAAGGTTCCATCATCCTGCGCTGAGTGATTTTATGTAATGGTAAATACTTAGTGTATATAATTTTGCCATTTCTAAAAAAATACTTTCTTCCCCTATTAAAGAAGTCTTTATTCATTTTCAGAGAGCTTTATGGCCACATGGTCATAAGTTCATGACGTTGTCCTACATTTGTTATAACAAAGATGCCAATACAATAATTGGTTTTCCTTTCCATGTCAGTAATTGATTAGTGGTGACTCTGTGGAATACTCTTTGCTGCAGATATTAGGCAGTGGGAATATATTTCTTATTGCCTCTCCCAGCTGGCATTTACTGAAAAGGGAATGAGAAAACTCATTGATTTGTTCAAGACATACGAGCATGTCCTGTCTGAGGATTCTGTCATGGACCATTTCAGAAGCATAATTAACAAGGTAATGAATTTCTGTTTTTTATGCATCCCCTTATTTCTGATGTTTAACACTATATTTTCTGTTCACAATAATCTTAACAGAGTAAAAAATTTGCAAAACCAGAGCTTAAATTGTGTATTGAGGAGTTTGAAGAGAAGCTTAATAAGTTCCATACGGAAAAGAAGGAGCAAGAATTGACTGCAAGAAATGCTCAAATTCATCAACAGAAGGTTGAAAACGTAGAACGTGCTGTCAGAGCTAGAAATAAGGGTGAAGAGAGTGAAGAATCCAATATTACTGAAGGTTGGTTCTGTTATCACCATGCTTTAAATAAACTTCTTTTAACTTTTTACTACTTTCTTGAATTCCCTGAATTGTCTCTAGTTTACAAGCTTTCTAATAAATTCTGGACCAAAATCCTAATAAGACTTGAGAACCAAAATCCTAATAGGATTTGAGAAATTATCTGATTTAAGATTATGGTTATGACCATTGACTCCCAATCTAAAGCACAACTGTTTCCCCTTCTGTTTTCTTTCACTGATTCTAACAAGTCAAGGGTAAGCCAAAGTTTTTGCCAAGTCAACAGAAGTATCACCGTATATATCCAAATTGAATAGCATATAGCAGGTCATGAAATATAAATATTTCATTAAAAACCCTTTAATCAGTTTGTTACTGGAATAGGTTGCGAGCATTTGTAGGTAGTAGCTCTTAATTTTCTGTGCTATAAGTATTATCCAATCCTGGGAGCTACCTGTGGAAGTTGATCACTCCTTTGGAAGTTCTCGAAGTCTCAGAAGAAATATCAAGGGTACCTGTGTAAGGTTTTATAGTTTCTTCTTGTAATGGGTGCTAACTATTACAGAGAGGTCTTAGAAATTTTATAAAGCCATATTCTACACCTTGATGGTAAGGTAAATAATGCAGTCTTAGTGGATGTGACATTGTCCCTAAAGCAATGTGTTTGTTGCTTGTGCAGACTTGTATCCATAATATTTGTTCTATTAAACAATATGATTTGTTTCTAAGCTTGATTAATTGGCAAAACAGATGAGGTCATTGATCCGTCCGCAGAAGGGATGTCTCGACCTATGAATAAGGTATCAGATCCAAAAATGGATGATTCAGATAAATATTCAGGTGCATCCAGTGAGGTAACGGAGCCAGAGCTAGAGTCAGATGGCACTGAAGTCCAGTCATCAGAAGTTAGTACAAAAGGTAATGAAAATTCTATGCCTCTTTTATGATTCAATTAAATCCATGCCATCTACACTTGCTACACCATCATACTACCATTTACACTTTACAGGGGCCACCAAATCTAGAACTAAGAAAAGCAACATGAAAGATGACAAGATCGGTATTTCTACATCGACTAGAAGATATACAAGATCAAGGCAAAAGTAGGGTTTCTGTATCATTTTGTTGTCTCTCTATGCACTTTGCTATTTAGTTGTCCATGATTACAAGAGCTGTAATCAAAATCAGGGGTTAGAAAATGTATGGCTAACATTATAGACGATTAATTGTTGTTAGAGATGTTATTGATAACATTTTGTTGTTATATATATATATATATATATATATTTGCATTATTGTAAAGACAACTATACCTTGAAGAAAGAAGTTTCAGGGGAAAAGAATGCAGTCTGTATGTAGATTTCAGTGTATTGAAGCAGTAGCAGAGGAATGAACAATATGTAGTTCTGTTTGATATCATTTCTGTTCTGAGTATAGTTTGTCTTCCTATACTTTGTATATTGGAAAATGAGTCGATAAAAAAAGTAAAAATTACTTTTTGTGATTTTCCCATTATGTCAATCAGTTTTTCTGTTTTAAAACACTAAATGATGGGGAAAAGAAAGATTTTAATGATATTCCTTTCTTTCATACTTGAAAAACAAGTACCAGAGACTAAAAACAACTTATATCAAAAGGTGTCACAATTCTTTTTGGATTATTTGTGGTTATTTAGCTTGGATTTACTTCTTTAAGTATTTGCTTCAATATTTGTTGGATAGCCAGCATAAAGAAATGAAGTTTCAACTGGCCAAGGGGACCTGGTAATAGACCTGTTACCCAGTTTGGGTTGGGGCGAGTTTGGGTCCATTCTTCTGAATCCTACAGCCATTTTTGTCGACTCAAACCCCATAAGTGCTCGGTTCGGCTTGGGCCAGTTCAGGTTAGTTTCCAACTGGTTTTTAGCCCATTTTTTTTTGAATTTTTAAAGCAAAAATTCTAGTCCAAACTGTTGATTTCCAATCAAAACTAGCTGTTTTTTTTTTTTTTTTTATAAAGGATTAACCCCGGTTTGACCTATCGATTCAATTTAGATTGTGGAGGGAGTATCCAGCCAGATTCTCCTAAACTCGACTCTTTGAAATTTTTATATTAAAAAGCATTTGTTATTTACTTGTACTTTTATTTTTCCAAAAGTACGGAAATTATAAATATAAGTGGTTAATTTTTCTAACGACTATTTTTACGGGCAATTATTTTATATAAAATATAATTATAAAATAATTATATTTAATAAATATAATTAAATTAATATAAAAATGAATTAATTGAAAAAAAAGTAATTTTGATAGAGTTGTATTTTATTATAATCATTTTTATCGAATTATTATTTTTCACTCATTTATTTATTTAATATTTATTGAATTTTCAATTTCTGAATGATAGGTCATAATTCTATTTTTTATTTATCAATTTTATTTTTAAATTTATTTATTTAATACTTTTTGAATTTTTAATTTTTAAGGATATTTTTTTTAGAAAAATCGTAATTATAATGGCAAATAGAAACAAAGATGAGGTTAGTTGGCAAGAGGTAGCTTAGCTCTCAGCTACCTATTAAAGCAGCATCAGCATTGTTGATAGAATGCATAATTAACCACTAATCAGTCTTCCAACAATTTGGCAAGTATGTATTTATTGACTTCATTTATTTAAACTATTAATTAATAAGTAGATTATAGTATGATTTAAGATGTATCTGCCCATCTAATAACCACTGACCAAATTACAATTCGCTACCACAAGCATATAACAGCTTTTCCAAGATGAATGGACCATACACATGATCTTTGTATTTACTAAATTAGACATAAGTTTATTTGTCATCATCCAACTTGTAGTTGGTTTTTTGAGAAAAGACATCTTTCATTATAAAGGTTTGCTCCATTTATAATTTTAATCTTCAAAATATATTTATAGGATAGAATAATTACAAATTCAAGCATTTCCTTTTAATTGAATTGTGGTTCCAGCACTTATTTTGTAGTATAAGAATCATAATAATTTTTTATTTTCTTTATTATAAAAAAAGGACCCTATAATTTTTTTTTTGTATTTTCATCTCTATTTACTTGGCCATAACTATATTATTTCTTAAAAAAGAAGATGCAAGTGCCCCTACCATACTCATTTGTATATAGGGCAAATAATAAGGGAAGGTACCTACAAATACTTGGAACTTGAACAAGACTTGAGAATGAGATATTTTGGAAATTTCAGGTGCCCTACAAATACTTGGATATTTTGGAAATAATAAGGGAAGGTACCTAACTATTTGAGTATTATTATCAGCATGCAACCATTCAACTCTACCTACCCTCCAAAACACACATAAACTCTCTTTCTCTTAAAAAAAAAAAAAATGCAAGCAGGACGTATGGCTGTTTAAGAGCTTCACAGGCTCTCCTCAGTTCTAACTTCTTCAAAACCAGTAAGTTCTCTCATCCCTACCAATTGTGAATTTACACAACTATGTGTGCATATTTATTACATGTATAGAAAAATAAACTGAAAAAATTTTGTGTATATTAATCAGGTTAAAACAGATCACTTATGCTAAAATTGAAAAATTTATAAACAAATGAAATCTTTATTTGTTTATAAATTTTTTTGACTTATAATTATTGTGCATTAAATTTAATTATTGAATCTTTTAATTAAGTTAAATATATATTTTTTAGCATTAATTTTATTAGTAATATTCAAAACATAACATAAATTTCTAAAATAATAATCTCACCTTATTAATAGACTAAAACATTAAATATACTAAACTAAGCTTAAACTAAATTAAGACTGCGGGTACACTAAAATTTTCTTCAAACTTTAATTTACTTTTAACTATTAAATAAAAAAAAAAATTAAAAGTAATAAATATAATCCGAGAGTTCTAATCTTAATTTCCTATTATCAATTTTCCTTCAATTAAAACAAGAAGATTAGGGTTAGGAAAAAAAATATGTGTGGCTCTCAACACCTAAATAAATGATATGTAATAGCTCCCTATCCGCTACTACGTTCCTGTTTTAGTTTCTTCATATATTTCATTGAATTGTTGTATACATTTATTAGAAGTAATTTTTTTTTTATTAGTACAAATAAAATAAATCATATATTTTATGATGTAAATGAAAATTCATTTAGATTATATTTGGTTTGAAAAATTGAGATGAGAGATTTCAAAAAATTTATAAATTATGTTAAAATTCATTGTTTGGTTAGTAAAAAAATAGTCAAAATCCGTAGATTATTTAAAATTTATCATCCACTATAATTCCTCATTTTGAGGGTTTCTGAAATCCCACATAGAATTTTTGGATTTTGAAAATTTTTTTATTTTAATAAATGAATGATTTTGTAAATTATTTTTTTATTACAAAAATGCTATTTAAATTTATGTATTTCATTTTTATCCTAAACAAGTGAGATTTTATAAACCTATGGAATAGAAAACATAAGATTTTTAATTCTATGAATTTTGATAAATTTCATGGATTTCAAAATTTTCAATTGAAACGTAGCCTTAGAATTTTAAGTGAATAATTTCATTAAATTAATTACATTTTAATTAAATTTTATTTAATTTAGTAGAATTTATATATAATAAGTTTACAAATTTAATTTGATTAAAATTAATTGATTTTGCAAATGAATATTTATATAATTGATAAAACATGAGATTCATTAATCAATAAATTTTATTAATAAAATTTATTGATAACTCAAATGATTTTCTCAGTCATTTGATTCAAATACTATTTGAAATTTCATCTGAAAATTTGATAATCAAAACATGTTTGAAGAATGAACGCTAATATAAGTTAGTAAATGCATATATGTATCAAATAGAGGGCAAATATATGCCTTCACTTACAATATAGTAGATGTTCATTTTGCTTTTGAAGGAGGAGATCCTGACTGCATGTTGCCAAAAAAAAAAAAAAAATAAGCTGCATAAAAGAGTGGCAGAGTGTTTCACTAAATACCCAAAACGATTTAAGATTCAATACTAAAGGGACCATAAGTTAATTGCAAAAAAGATATGAGATAGTTTCAAAGGCTCAGTTGATAAAGTGAGTTCATTAGTATTCGATTCTTAGGGCCAACATTCAAGATTTAATTTCTAAATACACAGGCCAAGCGTGGAGATACTGTCAGCAAGGTTCAGTATGCTATTAAGATTTAATGCTCTGAAAATCACCTTAAGTGCCTGCAAAATTTGAAATAAAGTTTCAGACTAGCATTTTATCATGAAAAGTTGTATCTTAATTATTCTTAAACATTACTGATAGTTATGATGACCTTCAAAAAATTTCTGGATGGATGAGCCTTCCTTTAACTTGGAGATTGGGCTGAATCTGGTTGATTTGGAGGTATTGGACCTGTAAGAAAAGAAAGTTTATAAAGGAGTATCAAGCCGTGGCTTGAAGTTAATACTCTGATGTCTAAGTCAGTAAATCTGATAATAATTATGAAGATATAGTTTTTTAGTCTAGATCGGACTTACCTTCTGTAAAGTTCAATATCTTATTTATACTGTTGCAGAATACATAAGGGGAGTCAGTTATTGTTCGTCTTTTTCTGTAAAGTAACTGAATAGCTTTTTACAGCAATACTGATTTTTTTCTTGTTCATGTATCTTAACTGAATTCATGTATCTTCCCTTATATGTATCTTTTCCATAATCATGATTTATTCTTTAGATGGGAGAAGCAACTTGATTATGAGTATTTCTGAGTAGATGGGTGGATTGCAGGTTTACCTTCCACTTGCTGATAGTTGATGGCTCTGACATATTTCAGAGATGATGATTTATTATGACATCAGTTGTTACTTTTTATGTCATTATTTATCTCGATAAGATAGGTTTTCTCGAGGCTTTCCCTTACTAGGGCATCCTTGCCTGCCTAAGGCCTTCCTCGCTTAAGGCCTTCTTTGCCTAAGGCTTTCCTCGCCTAAAGCCTTCTTTGCCCAAGGCTTATTCTTTTCTCCATCAGTAGTCCTCTTGCTCTGTTCATCATTAAGTCTTGATTTGATGATGACATAGAAAATATTCGTTTTGTATTAAATTCTTCAAATGTCTTCTCGGATAAGTAACTTAAGCACGCTCCCTCTGCTTTAATTAAAGCGTTACTTTTTAAATTTCGAACGTTTCCCATTTAATGCGTCGTTGTAGGGTTTTTGTAGAGACTATTGACATTTCTTTTGAGCTTATTTATAACTGTAGTTATCTAGACATTTCAAAATTTTCGCCTGTTTGATTATTGTTTCTCTTCTGCAGATTCCTTTCTCCCATTGTTCTACCTGTATATAACAATGGCTCCCAAAATCAAATCTGCCACTGCAGCTCCTTCTGCTAATACCTGAGATTCCATAGTGGCCAGATGGGCCTCCACTAAGTCAATTGCTACTTTTTTCGATTTTGCTGGATGGAGTGAGAACTTAGAGAGCAACGATTTTAGATTGAGGATTCCAGGGGAAAATGAAAGAATTCTTGTTCCTGAAGGAGCTTCAGATTTAGTTGAGATTCCTAAGAACAACAAATCTTTGGTGGTTTTTGTTCATCAATTTGAGCAAGGGCTTTGCATTCCCCCTACCAAATTCATGAGGGACTGCTTTGTCCATTTTCAAGTAAAACTTATTATGCTTCATCCAAACTCAATCAGTAATCTTCATTGGTTTGAAGTAATTTGCTTTGCTCTTTCAATTACTCCTACTCTTGCCTTATTCCAAATTTTTTTCAAGATTGGTATGATTGATGGGACATGGTCTATCTCAGCGAAAAAAGGTAGGCACCTCTTTTTTGAAAAAGAGGTAAAAATTCACAACTGGGGGGAGAAATACACAGTGATTGATGTTATCACTGAAGGGTTTAATTTTGGATTCTCCTGTAACTTTGAGATAAATCGCCACTCTATGAAGGATATGCCTGACCTAACGTGCAAGGAGAAAATTTCAGCAGTCAAGCTAATGAGCGGGAGACGTTGCTATAATATAAAGCAACTCAATCTTCGTTCAATGCTGATTGAAGTAGTTTGTGAGCTTCTTTACTTATTCTTATTTGTCATTTTTGTCTTGTCGCTTCTAAAATTTGTTATTTTTTCAGAAATGCAACCCGAGGGTCACTATGAGTTGCCCAAAGAGCTAAAAGGCATCGAGCCTCTCCCAATAAATCTAAATGTGGAACTTCCTACCATGGATAGAATTACTGGGGCAATCAGGGCTCGCCGTAGCGAGGATGGGTTCATTCTAGACCCTGCTAATCCTCAAAAGAAACCTAGGTCGAGGAAGGTTGGAGTAAGAAAGGCATTCATTTCCTCTAAACCTTCTACTGGAGCGACCAACTCGTTGAATGAAATAATAGCAAAGGCTATTGTGAGGGTTGAGAAGGAAAAAACCTTGCTCCTTCGAAACCTCAAGCTAGAACTCCTCCTCTTGCTACTGCTCCAACTCGCAAAGGAATCACAATTAATGAGCCAGCGAGTGTAGTTGGACCCCCTCCAGATACCATAATCTTTCATGATATTGAGGAAACTGTTGAAGAGATGCCTTTGCTTCGAAGAAGGAAATAATTGAGCCTTTTTCCAACTTCATCTACTTTCACTTCGCCTGTTCTTACTTCTTCTTTCACTTTACTTTATGTTCCTTTTATCTCAATCTCTATAGCTGACCCATCCAATGCTTATAAATTTGTTAGGACCAGCTCGGCCGATGTGCCATCCATAACAGGTAGCTTTCTACTTCTTTTGTCTTTCTTTCTTTTATTTACTTTATATATCTTTATATATATATATATATATATATATATATATATATATATTATTTTTTTGAGGCATCGCTCCCCTCTCCAAAATGACAATGGATAACGTGTTGAACATAATGCGAGGGGGAGTAAAACATGCTGCCCCTGTTGAGATGGTCGAGGAAAGCTCAAAAAGACTAAGACCAACTAAGAGCGAGAATGCTGATGAACCATCCAAAATGGACAACAACCCTTCTGTTGAAGCTGTTAATCTTCCTTTCTCGACCATCGAGGAACAAAATACTGATCTTGTTGTAAGAACTCCAGCTTCAAGATTAGAACCTGAAAATGTTGATCAGGCAAGAACTATTGATCAAAATGAAGAGACTAGTTCCAACTCTCGAAGCGAGTAGGCAGGTCCTAGTTCGTCTGCTGGGGAACATGTCATCCTTGAATGGGTTCATCAATGGAGTAAGGTTCTTCAGAATAAGAATTGGTCACTAATAGACCAAAGAGGATATACAAGCCTTGGACCAAAATACAACATGCCATGAGTGGTGGCTGATCCTATTAAGCCTTATATCCATAAAGATCTGATAAATAAAGATTTAGAGGAGATGATAAGAACCTTCTCATCTCTTTCTTCTCTAAAAGATGCCAGTGATCCTACCAAGTGGTCACTAAACTTAGCCGCGACAATTTCCATCATTCCTGAGGTGTCCAAGACTTGTAATGCTTCCTCTGCTGAACTTTTGCTTCGCTAGATTAACAAACAAGCCACTGTAAGTGATATTTCTTTTTGCAGTTATTTTTTTCTTTCTATTTGAATTTAATCTTATATTTTTACTTTTATTTGCTAGAGCCTCCGAGAGTCTTTTCAACTCTGCAACAGGCTTATGGTGAGTGATGAATATTTTACTGAGGCTCATGATATGTCTGCGAAGCTGGTAGAGTCGGTGAAAGAATATGCTCAAGAAAATGCTCTGCTTCGCCAACAACTTAAAGACCAAGTAGACATGGAAGCCAAATATGTAGCATTAGGGGATTTTGAGCTTACCATGAATAATCTTCAGGCTGAACTGTCCCTTATTAAAGATAAAGCAGATGATTGGAGGAAAAAAATCTGAAAGGAGTAAGGAGTCATTTAATAGGCTCCGTATTCAACTTGAATTTTCATAGAAGCAAGTGCAAAGCCTGACCAAAGAGAACAAAGAGGACTTGCATCTTCTGAAGGAATCTGTAGAAGAAGAAGCGCGTCTGAAGGACCTCCTCGCTAATCAAACTGAAGACTTAAAGATGATGGAGGATTTCAAACTTGAGCTAGAAAATACAAAAAAGGAAAAAGATGATCAAGCTCAAGTAATAGAAGAACTTAAGAAAACCCTTCAAGAATCTGATAAGAAAAGACTTCAAGCTGAGTTTGTCTATAGGAGGGCTATTCCTTTCTATCTTTCTTCTTATGATTATCAAAATCGAGTAAGAGCTTATTGTTATAATGAAGCATTAGATGAGGCTACTCGATTTTACCCAGAAGTATCAAGCAAGATAGGAAAGAGAGTTTATGATCCTCCATCTATTCCTCCCTCTGGCGAGGTGGGTTCTTCAGGTGAAGAAAACTTTAACGAAGATCTAGCTCGTCAATTATTAAGCCTTCCTCCTCACAAGAATATTCCTCCATCTGCTTAATCTGAAAAGAAATTTGTGTATGTAATAATAATTTTTCTTTTTTCATTATATAATTATAATTTTGACAAAAGGAATAAGATAGATTTTTTTATTTATATTTAATATAATTCTTTGAGTAAATCTTTCTTCCTTCTTTTTTGAAAAAATGTAGTTGACCTCGATGACTATCTCACTTTAATGTCTAAAGATTCATTAAAGTAATATGTGAGCCCCCTGTGCCCTTATGGAAGAACTTTTAAAAATAAAAAACCTGTTTCGCTGTTTGATGTCCTTTAATAATATTTTGCCTCGCGTAACGAGGTCTTAGTTTGCCTATCCATAATAAGTCTTTTGCCTCGCATGTGAGGTTTTTTGCTTTACGTATGAGGTCTTTTACTCTCCTATCCGTAATAGGTCTTTTGCCTCGCGTACGAGGTCTTTTGTTCGCCTATCCATAATAGATTTTTTGCCTCGCGTACGAGGTCTTTTGCCTGGTGTACGAGGTCTTTTGTCGCCTATCCGTAATAGGTATTTTGCCTCGCGTACGAGGTCTTTTGTTCGCCTATCCATAATAGGTCTTTTGCCTCGACTACGAGGTCTTTTGCCTCGCGTACAAGGTCTTTTGTTCTCCTATCCGTAATAGGTCTTTTGCCTCGCGTACGAGGTCTGTTGTTCGCCTATCCGTAATAGGTCTTTTGCCTAGCGTAGGAGGTCTTTTGCTGTGTCGAATTAATGAAGAAAGATAATTTATTTCATTAATAATATTTCTTCAGATGTTGCACATTCCAAGTGTGTAGGATTTCTTTCCCATCTAGAGTTACAAGCTTATATGTAGCTGGGCTTATGACTTTAGATATCTGAAAGGGACCCGCCCATGTTGGTGCTAGCTTGCCAGTGCCTTTTCTTTTTCCAATAGCCTCTAACGATCGCATAATCAAATCACCTTTAAGAAACTGTCTTTTTCTGACTTTCTGGTTGAAATAATTTGCAGCTCTATGTTTATAGGCAACGATCCGAAGATAAGCTATGTCGCGCATCTCTTCTGCTAGATTAAGATCAATCCTGCGAACAAGATTATTGTCACTTTCACCATGATAGTCAACTCTTCAACTGGGCAAATTAATATCAACTAGAATTACTGCTTCAGTTCCATAAGTCAAACTGAATGGTGTTTCTCCTGTTGATTTTCGAGGTGTAGTACCATATGCCCACAACATATGCTGTAATTCGTCTGCCCATTTTCCTCCATATCCATCTAATCTCTTTTTTAATCCTTGTAGGAGAGTTCTGTTGGTGACTTCTACTTGACCGTTGGATTAAGGATGAGCAACAGAAGAAAATCGTTGTTTAATATTTAATCCTTCACAAAAATTTCTGACCTTTGAATTATAGAATTGTTTGTTATTATCACTGACAAGTAGGTATGCCAAATCTACAAACAATATTTTTTCATAGAAAATTCAACACTTTTTCTGCTGAAATTGTTGCCAAAGGTTCTGCTTCAACCCACTTCATAAAGTATTCGATGGCCACTAAGAGAAATTTTCGTTGACCAGAAGCCATGGGAAAAGGACCAATAATATCCATTCTCCATTTGGCGAAAGGCCAAGGACTGGTCAAATGCTTTTGCTTTAAAGCTGGGACATAGTTGTTCTGACGATATTTCTGGCATTTATAACATTTTTTAATGAGAGAAATTGCATCTTCCTTCATGCAAGGCCAGTAATACCCTTGTCTGATTGCTTTGCAGCCAATGCTTTTTCTCCTATATGCATTCCGCAAGACCCTTCATGTAACTCTCTTAAAACATATTCTGCTTCCACAGACTTTAGGCATTTTAACCATGGCAAGGAATAAGCCCGTTTATATAATGCCTCATTGTGAAGAGAGAAGTATGAGCTTCTAATTTTAATTTTCCTGGTTTTGCTGGAGTCTTGGGGTAGCTCACCTTCCTTCAGAAATCAAACTATTTGTTCCATCCAACAAGGCTCGCTTTCAACTTGCATTATGGTGGCCTTCTAACAAATACTAGATTGCTCGACTGATGCTATAAAGATTTTGCGAGGGAGCCACTGATGAGTCACATGCGAGGCAGCTACCTTACTTAGATAATCTGCTTCGCTATTTCGTGCGCAAGGGATCTGAACAATATGAACTTCGACATCCTGTTTCTTCATTTTTTCTATCAAAGATTTGGCCCTTGATAGGTATTAAATTAATAGAGTATCTTTGGCTTCAAATTCTCCATTGACCTGACTAACAATAAGTTGAGAATCACTGTAGACATTTAGATATGTTAGTTGTAGGTAGCTTGCAAGCTCAAGTCCGTAAACTAATGCTTCATACTCTACTGTGTTGTTTGTGGTTGTAAAATTAAAGTGAATAGCAATTTCCAATATGAACTGATCTGGGCCTTTTAAAACTATTCCAGCCCCACTCCCTTCCGTGTTGTGAGCTCCATCAACATAGAGATCCCATATCATCCTGTTATTGAGGTTCAGACTTCTCCCATCTTCTTTTGGTCCTTCACAAGATGAGGTGCAAAAAGAACAATCAGAAATGAAGTTTGCCAATGCCTGAGCTTTGATAGTGGATCGAGGCCTGTACTGAAGACCATATTATCCCAGCTTGACAGACCAAGCTAGCATCCTCTCGGACACTTTTGGCAGATGCAGTATCTTTCCCAAAGGCTGATTTGTTACCATAATTCCCTAATGAGACTGCAAATACACTTTGAACTTCCTTGTAGACAATAAGAGAGAAAAAACAATTTTTTGAAGAGGCTGATAATTGAGTTCTGCCCCTTGTAAAACTTTGCTGAAATAATATATCGGCTTTTGAGCACCGTCTTCCTCTCTTATTAACATAGAGCTAACATCATTATCAGAGGCCGAGAGGTATATGAGGACATGCTCACCTTCTAGCAGCCTACTAAACACTTGTCTTGAGCTGAGATATTCTTTTAGCCTGTCCAAGGTGCTCTGACAATCTTTTGTCCATTCAAAAGCAACTTCGTTTTTCAATTTTTTGAAAAGTGGCAAGTATTTTTCTGCTGATTGAGACAGAAACCTGCCAAGTGCTACTATTCTTCCTATGAGTTTTTGTATTTCCTTGATGTTGCGAGGTGGCCCCATGTTTAGTATGGCTTGAACTTTATCAGGATTGGGCTCGATCCCTTTCTTGCTAACCATGTATCCCAAGAATTTTTCTCCTCAAATAAAGAAGGTACATTTTTCTGGATTTAGCTTCAGGCCATATTTGATTAAGACTATGAATATTTCGGTTAAGTCTTTGATATGGTCTTCAAAATTTTTACTTTTGACAATCATATCGTCTACGTAGGCCTCGATGTTTCTTCCCAACTGCTTTTTGAACATCCTGTTAACAAGGCGCTGATAAGTAGCACCCGCATTTTTTATCCCAAAAGGCATAGAGCGGTAACAGTAAGTGCCTTTTTCAGTTATAAAGGTTGTCTTCTCCTCATCCCTGGGGTGCATTCTTATCTGGTGATAGCCTTGCTTTACGTCTAAGGAAGATAGGAACTCATACCCTGTCATAGAATCGACCAATTTGTCTATCATAGGTAGTGGGTAGAGGTCCTTAGGACATGCCTTATTGAGGTCAGTAAAATCGACACACATTCGATGATTGTCATTAGCCTTTTTCACCAAAACAATGTTGGCCAACCATTGAGGATATTGAACCTCTCTGATGAAGCTCGCTTCTAATAATTTTTCAACTTCTTTTTCTATAATAGCTTGCTTCTCTCGAGCAAAACACCTCTTCTTTTATTTTACTGGCCTCGCTGATGGATCAACATTTAGCTCATACATAATGTTACCAGGGCTTACTCCCCTCATTTCTGAAGAATTCCATGCAAAATTGATGGCATGCTCTTTGAGAAAAGATTGAGTAGCGATTTTCAGCTCGTTCTTTAAGTCGTCATTGAGCAATAAGAATTTTTCTGGCTCACTACAATTTAAACAATACTTGAACAATTTTTCCACTGGTTTTGCTCTTTGTTCTCGCATTTGTCTTATCTCTTCACCCTCAAGAGTAGCCAACTCCTCGTCTTGCTTCTTAATTCATTTAGATTTTATGGAAAAGTCCTGAGATCCATAGACATGGATATCCCCACCTTCTTTTGTAGGAACAGTTAAACGTAAATGCCTTATACTAGTAGATGCCCCTAAATCATAAAGCAAGGGTCTTCCCATTAAGACATTATACGGCATAGGGATAAGAATGACAACAAATGTGGCCATTATAGTCATTGCATCCGGGGGGCTTCTGATTGTAAATGGTAGTCTGATCATTCCTGCAGAAGGAATTTCAAAACCATCAAATGTTCTGACTAGGTTGGACAAGTCCTTTAAGTCTGATTCTTTTAACCCCATCCGCTCATATGCCACCTTGGTTAATAGATTAACTGAACTCCCATCATCCACCGGTATTCTCTTAACTAAGAAATTTGCAATAATAGCCTGAATAATGAGCGGATCCATATGAGGAGTTCTAATACCACTCCCATCTTCTCAATGAGCCCAAGATTTTGTTTTGCCACAAAAAATGAACTCAGAATGCTCCCGCTTCCTCGTATGAGACTTTCTTTCATTTCTACTGGCAAAATGATCGTCCGGACCACCAGTTAAGCAGCTTATTACTCCTGCTGAGCCATCATTTGTTATGGGTTGACGCTAATGCCGGCTCGTTGATGCCTCCTCTACAAGTGGCTTATTTTTCATGAATTTCTTCAAGTGCCCCCTTCTTATCAATCTCTCAATTTCTTCAACAAGATGCTTACAATCATTCGTATTATGGGCATTACTACCATGAAAATGACAAAATTTATCCTTCCGCAAGTGGTCAGGATCAGTTCTCATCGGGGTAGAATTTCTCCATATATTCTGATCTTTGAAAGCTGCAAAGGCTACTTGCGGAGGGGCTGTAAGAGGCGTGAACTTGTAGCTTTCTTGTGAGGATGAGGAAAGAATTCCAATGGGTCTCTAAATGCAGGCCAAAAAGTGACTCTCTTTCTTTCTTTCCTTCTTATCTGTGGATACTCCCTCCAGGGTTGGCCTTTGTCTCTTATCTTTCGTAGTGTTCTGATCTCCACGCCTCTTGTTAGAGAATTGACTTAAAGAGAAGACATTGTCTTGCCTAATGTATTTTTGAGCCAACACAAGAGCTTCTTTGTCATACCCCAACTCCAGTGGTGCGACGGTCCTAGAGCAAGGGCAGGCTTCAGGCCACCATAAACTCGTAGAACACTCATATCCTGTATCTCATTCATACTATATATTCATATCAAATACAAATATCATTACCAATATTCATTCCTATGGTTCATGTAATCATAATTCATACATTTATATTTATCATCATATAATTTCCTCTTGTTCCTTACTGATCAAAAGATACATCTCACATCACTAAGGAACAAGAGCAACCCAAAATATAATAGTTCAGACATCAAAATAATATCATTCTCAATATCTAACTACAGAGCTCTAGAGTATACTCCTCATACATACATTACCATAATACAATCCAATGAATATATATATCAAAATAATTACAATAGAGACTTCTTGGAGGAATGAATCAAGAAGCTCGGTCTTCTATATTAGCTCCCTCTCGAGCTACACTATCACCTTATGATATTTTCTTACCCATGTTCCTTTGGATTGACCTTTCCTTTGGATTGATTTTCTTATTGCATGTTCATATCTTACTGAATTGAAGGCTCACTCCTTGCTCGGTCTTCTATATTAGCTCCCTCTCGAGCTACACTATCACCTGAAATCCACAGAAGAGGAGTGAGCCTTCAATTCAGTAAGATATGAACATGCAATAAGAAAATCAATCCAAAGGAAAGGTCAATCCAAAGGAACATGGGTAAGAAAATATCATAAGGTTATGCTTACAAGAACAGAAGTGCTCACAATTGAATAGCACTATCAAATCACATGATAGAACTGTAGAGTGGATCAGTAGCCTTGCTACCTATCACAATAGAGTGCATCAGTAGTCCTTGCTACCTTATCACAAACGCATGCTTGGCCAGGCATACGCTTAGAGTTCATGGTCCCCTCTAGGTGGAACACTGATAAAAACCCTATCAGCTAGGTTCCCAAAGTGCACAATGGACCAATGAATTTACTCTCATTAGGAAGAGCGTTCTATCCATATCATGGGTCATATAGTTCCAATCTTACAAGAAAACATATTGGTCACAAGACCATCAATATATAATATAAATTCAGTCAAGTTATAATTTGATTTCATATGAACTTGGTCCAAGGAAAGATGACCAATTCATTTACAATATATATATATGGTAATCACATGTAACAAATTGTCTATCATGGGAATTTCAATTAATAGGTCAGTAATACAACGTCATATAACATGTGAATCTTATATGTGGACATTAAGAAGGCTTGGACAGTTTCTTTCAAAGAAGCAATATGCATATGCAATGTTCATACTTATCTCAAAGCAATTTATCCTCAGTTACTTGTACAGTTAATAAATCTCTTTTAATTCATTGAGTTTTTGTCACGACCCAACCTGGTAATCATGACGGTCCTAGGGTACGGGTGATGCATAAGCGACCAGTACCACGAAGAACCCAAAAATAACTATCTATATGGCATGCATTATAATAACAAGCTCTTTATAGCTTAATAATTTATAAAAAACTCGGGCAGCATCTCCTTT